>FAPP01011872.1:0-14771 GCA_001485965.1 Heliconius ismenius | reverse complement strand
CATTTCATTACTATATATTTTATATGTAACACAGTACACTATATTAAAAAGCGTAATTTATTCACGTAAGGTACTTATATTATTTAATGTACGGCTTTGCCTTCCACCACTCGACACGTAAGTTATCGAAAATTGGACGGTGCGCCTTACCTTATTTGGGTGAGGTTCAGCATTTTGGGCTTGCGTATATACGTTGTAGTGAGTAACGACACCGTTAGGCTGCGCTGGTGGTCTCCACGATACGAGAATAGAATCTGCTCCCATAACTAAAGCTTTCACTGCACGAGGTGCTTCAGGTACTGTTGGAACAAGAAATAACGAATTTATTTCATGTTTTACTTTATAATAATTATAAAATTCAAAAGAATAAAAAAAATGTTTAGTAAGTAAAAAAACAATAACATTATCATATCTTTAAAAAAATTAAGGTAAATAAAATGAATATAAAAGATTAAACACTCAAGAGCGGTATTAAGAATATTAATAATTACCATCTTGTTCAGTCTGGCAGTGGATAGGTGCAGATCGGACGCCGTCTCCTCCGTTGGTGGTCGCGAGAACTTCCATTGAATAGTTGGTGAATTTCTTAAGTCCGTGGAGAATAGTTTCGCTGCTGGCAGTGATTTTAGTGTCCTTGGTCTTCTCATCTGAAATATATATCGAATTACATTTTTTTATTTATTATATTCTGTTTGTTATATAAAATTACCCTTCTATATTACATTACAAATATTTTTGTAGCATATTTAAATACTAGTACAATAAAATGAAAAGTTTATAATCTTACTTTACACATTGCATAATAATGTCAGTATACAACATTTTGTTTATTCATAATAAGGTAAGAAATTCATGAATCCATCGGTTATTTTATCGAGGAAATATTAAATAGATATAAATAAAAAATTAAAATTTGTATTACAATATTATGTTTTTTAAATAGCAAAAGCTTTTCATATAAGTGAGGATAATATCACCTTTATTGATTTTTTATATTGGTGATGTTTTAATTTATCTCCTTTTAAGCAAAGCGTGACTTACCATACCACGTTTCGCTGGGGCCATAGACTACTTTGTATGCCTTAATCAGTCCGTTAGCAGCCGCAAGAGGTGGTGAGACCCATGAAACTCGAATAGTTTGCGCGGTAAGAGTGGTACAGAGCACGTCTTGAGGGGGGGCTGAGGGGGCTCCTTCTGCGGTATAGGCACGTACTTCGGAAGATATCGGACCGGAGCCCATTTTGTTGAAAGCCTGTACTACGATCGTGTATTGGGTGTATGTCCTAAAAATACATACATTTAGGATTTAGGATTACAGAATGAAATGTAGATTATGTAGAGTTAATGTAATTTATTGTTAGGCTTACTTCAGGTTAAAAATGTCAAGATGGTGTTCTTTTCCGGATTCCTTCGAGATGTCAACAGTTTCGAATACAAAAGATTTATTGCTTGACGCCAGTTTATATCCTACATAGTATCTGCAATCAATAGATAAGTAAATATTGTATATAACAGAATACAAAAATTGAAAATATCGTAAAAGTAGATTTAAATAAGTAATATAATTTACCCTTGAAGTTCGCCATTCCAGTCATGAGGTTGAGGTGGCTTCCACGTGACACGAAGAGTGTGTTTATCGACGGCATCAACTTTGACGTCTTGTGGCATTCCAGTGGGCGCTTCTTCGGCGGTAATTATTGTGACAGTTTCAGATGGCTCGGAGGTTCCTAGTTCATTTTCAGCAACAATCCTGATGTGGTAAGCGGTAGCCGGTTTCAAGCTAAATACTCCCGCTTCAGTCGTGTCACCGGGTACGAGAACTCTGGAAAAGAAAAATTGAAATGATAGAAAAGAATACTTTTTCCAGAACGTACTATGATAATATATATTTTTAATTATAATAAAATTATAATACTTAATGTTACACAATTATCAAAATTACCTGTCAATATCCTTTTCCCAATTTCCCTTGGCACGCTTGTATTCAATAAGGAACTTCTTGATTGGTGAATTTCCATCATAAGGGGCGGCCCAAGAAAGTTGAACAGTCCTTCCAGATTTGTCAAGTACTTTCAATCCATAGGGAGCTTCAGGTACCTCTGAAAGTATGAAGGTTGCATTTATTGAAATTGTCATAATTACTTTTGAGGAATTAATAGCATAATCTATATATTTAGTACCCGTGAAGCAGAAGTTTTGTAACCTTTTTTGCGAAAGTGTGGCAGAAACGTGTAGTGCAGTGCAGTTTTAGTTTATATAGAGAAAGAGTGTAAATTAATAAAATAAATGTAGAACACACTTCTATATGATATGACAGTACATACGAGTAGTTATGACACAGCGTTCACGCGTAAATTGGTTCTGTATTAAAAGTAAATAAAGTTGTTACCTTGAATAATCATATTAATGCTAGTATCATCAGAGCCAAAGGCGTTGGTAGCGACGCAGGTGAAGAGAGCGCTGTCAGATCGTTCGGTACGTCGGATGCTAAGGTCGGACACCACTCCTCCGGGCAAAATCTCCTCGCGAATAGTGTATCGTGGATCAGATTTGGGTTCAAGGCGTTTATTGTTCATATTCCAAATGATTCCGATTGGCTGCAATGTGAAATGGTATTTTATAAATAATTTTTTTTTAATAAAATAGCGTAACAAGTAAATAAATTTATAATTATAACAAATAAAAATAAATTGCATAATTACCTTTTCACCTTTTGCTTGGCATTGTAAAACAGCGGGTTCGCTTCGGCGGGCAGTTTGGTTTCGCATTTTAATTTCAAATTGTGGTGGGGCTAAAATAATGAAAAGGTACATACTAAGTAAAATAACTATCTTTACATATAAAAAACCGGACAAGAGCGAGTCGGGTTCGCACACCGAGGATTTCATACAATATTAGAAGTTCTCGAGCTGTTTCTGAAATTTAAGCTTAGCTTAGACAGAGCCCTTTCATCTGGTACCGCATTTGAATTAGCGACTTTAATACCAAATTTTGCCTCTTTTATAAGGCTATAATTTAAATTTGACCACAAAGTGATCTTATAAGGGTTCTTTTTTCCTTAAAAGGTACGGAACCCTAAAATTAAAATAGGCAGAAACCGGAAAGTGGAGATTCTTAACACTTTCTGTCTATACTATACTGTACTGTATATGCAGGCGTTGCATTATTTAATATTTTAAAAACTCACCCTGTACACTAATAAGAATAACAGCAGATAATCCTGATCCAATTCCATTTACAGCTTCGCATAGATAATAGCCTTCGTTCGTCTTTTGAATATTCGCAATAGTCAATGTTCCATCCTCAACTTTTACATTAGGGTTATTTGGCTTAAGATCTTTGTAATCGCCGGGTGTATCCCCTAGAAATATAAAATAAGCAATGTTTTTCACAAAATTGATTATTTGAATCCTTAAAAATTATCTATGATACTAAAAAACACATTCAAACGATGATTTTTAAAACTCTTTTATCGGTTGATTAATTATTTTTTTATTGCGATTTTTTATTAAGTATCAATAAATAATGAAAACACAAAATGCTGGCTGGAGAAAGCTCAAACTTTGGAACATTAGGTTCCTACACCATTATATGATTTCTCAATAATTTTAAAAGAACGGGAAGCAACCGATTTAAAATTTTATACTCTACGCAATAGAAGTTGCCGACTTCGGGTTATATATTAAAATGTCATATTATAAATGTAAGAATAACATTTTAAAAAATAATATAAATTTCATAAAATTTGTCAACTCACCTTCAGCCCTTTTCCATGTGACCTGAGGCTTAGGGAATCCATCGGCTTTACATTCAACTTTAGCATCAGATCCTTGGGCAAATGCCTTATCAGTTGGTTCCAAAATCCAACGAGGAGGAACTAAAATATAACCGCTTCATAAGAATGATTTATATTTTTTCTTTACTTTCACAGTGCATGCTTTAACTATATGGGAACTTTAACTATTTAGGACAATGTTTCTATTTTATCTCTGAGAAAATCGTCTGTTCAATTGTTTTTGTAATATACTGTAATTTCGACAATTTATTAATCTGTTTAGTAGATTTTGACATGGTCTAAATAATTTACTTTCTCTTGTTATGAACATTGTAAAATAGTTTATTAATTTTCATATTATTAATTGTTTTACATAACAAAAGTAGTCTTTATTAGATAAAATATATTTTTATATCTTTTTATTTAAATATTCCAAGATTTCTGATAAATTTCGAAAAATATAAATATGAGTTTTTAAAGATCACTTATCATCTAAATACAGTTTCTATAACATTAAATGTTCATCAATAATTTTATAATAAATTAAAGTATGTACCTACATATTATAGCCAAAATGATTGAGTAGCGTTATTGCTGATAATGACCAACGATTTATTCCGTGAACAATTGCAACCAGTCGGATAAATATATATTTTTTTAAATGTTACTGTTAATTTTCACTATATTTAACAATTTACTATTATTAAAAATTATGTAAAATTTGTTTACATATAGTACAATAAAACATTCATTTAATTTTTATTATTTCTAAATAATGAATTTCAAATTGTAAGAATTTACTATGACAAGTCTACGTAATTACTGTTTTTTGGCTGTAATATATATTAATAACGAATTTATACGAATACTAAAATTAATGTTATAGAAGCTTTTTCATAGAACATTAATAGTATGCGCAAATTAACCCCAATTAAGCGAGTAACTAAATACTAACAAACAAATAAATAAAAAAATATTGTTAAAACCAAAACCTAAAAAGCTGTTAAATAACGAATACAATGAATAATGCTCCATCACTCATTTTCATTCCACACCTATTAACGATAATTATTTGTATTTATACAATAATCTTTTATACAAACTTTAATTAAAATTATCAGAATGATAGAACATTACTTAAGCAAGCATGACAGTACAAAACAACCAAATATCCAACAAGGCAAATTAAAATAAATAACGGGTAGGATTTACAGGATATGGTAGGGTTCAGGACATAGCAATATGCATGGTGGGATTGGAAGAAGAAATGGTTTAGTCGATGATAGCCGCAGCCGGTTCCTATTAACGATCATGTCCTAAGCTAATACTTTCCTATGTCGCACGAATTTATATTTAATTAGGATTTTATATAATACTTGTGTAAACAGCTGATTAATCTAGTCGATACTTTGACGACAACTATATACGAATAAGCATTTAATATGCTATGCAAAGCTATTCCGTGCTAGGAGTGAGGGTTTGATGGTTTATACAAGTATATACCGTGTACTTCTAATGAGGCGGAATAGTTGGAAGAACCAGCGGCATTGCGCGCTACGCATACGTATTTGCCGCTGTGGGACCATCCTGCTGGGTCGATGAGGAGAAGTGATGCTCTTTGTGCGATTTTAGTGGCCATGACACCCACCATTTCTTTTAAAGGACGTTCTTTGAAGTACCATTGAATGTCTAGCGGAAGATCGCCTTCAGAAATCAAACAAGTAACCTGACTTGCCTGTCCCGCATAAAGAGGAGATTCAAATGCAAATGGAACTATGCGAGGCAATACTGAAAATAACCATAGACGGTCGGATTAAATCAATTTTTCACAAGCAATGTTAGTAAATTGAGATATTATTAGAGAGTGTCTGAGTGTGATATAATTTATCGGTGCTAATGGTGATGTTAGTTCCCTTTATAATTGTATAATTTTGAAAAAAAAAAGTTGAAACATGCCATTTACGACTAATGTAGCTGCATGTTCTGCGCGACCAGCCGCATTTTGTACAATACACGTATAGTTGCCCTGGTGGTTTGCGCTCACGGAGTTGATAGTTAGGACAGAGGCTCTAGGCCCTAACGGAGTGGTCATAATGTCTCGATGTAAACTTGAATCAACTGTTTCGCTGCTAAATGTCCAGGAAATTTCAAGAGGCAGGTCCCCTTTTGTTGCAACGCAATTTACTACAACAGCATCTCCGGGATTGGATGGCACCTCTCCGAAATTGAATGGTACTATCAGGGGCGGAACTAGGACAGTAAATATCTTATATTGAAGCGTTAGATACACAATTTTATATAAGAAAAAGAGAGTTGAAATATTTTTTATTATAATGTACTGCACCCTTTACAATTAACTCCGTGGTGTGAGATACGACGCCACCTGTATTACTCGCTGTACAGTTATATACGCCTGCATGTTTAGCCTCCACAGACTCAATAGTAAGAACACTACTTCTCCGATCGATGCTACTGACACGAGCTCCAGGAATTTTAGTTGCCGACTGATTGTTTATTGTCCATTCTATTTTTACTGGTTGATCACCGTGAGTTATAATGCATTGCAGAGCAAAGTAGTCGCCTAAGAAAGCCGGTTCCGGACCGGAAGTGAATGGTGCAATTTTAGGAGGAACTGAAACAAACTTTATCTAAATCACTAATTATAAGAATCTACGACTAAACGTTACGACTAACCGTATACGACTAAATCAGCAGAGTGTGTGGTACGTCCGGCACGGTTTTCCCCGACGCACATGTATGAACCAGCATGTTTTGCGTCAACAGACTCGATAATAAGTAAGCTACTACGTTTAGAATTTGTCATCGAATAATCATTATTTCTTAGAGATATTAATTGGCCATTAAAAGTCCAAGTTATCGTAAGAGGGAGATCACCAAAATTAACTGTGCACGCTGCTTGTAAATATTCTCCGACGTTTGCAGGTTTTTCACCAAATGAAAATGGTAGTATGTTTGGGGGTACTGGAAGAATATCATTATTTACTGTACAAATCCAATAATATAAATTTAAAAATAAACATAAAAGAAGTAAATAATAATAGAAAAATATTATTTGGAACAGTTTTATAAGGGGCATATTTAAGCACCATTTATGATTAATACCGCGGTGTGCGAATGTACTCCCGCTTCATTTTCTGCGACACAGGTGTAGTTGCCAGCATGATTGTGCATAACAGAACCGATACTAAGTATAGCGCTTCGTTCTCCAATATTAAATACTGTTACCCCCGATCTTGGTTTTATAGGTTCATCCTCAAATAGCCACCGAAGTTGGAGCGGATGGTCACCTTCGATAACTGAACAAGCTGCGGTAACGACTTGTCCAGAATTCATTGCCACTTCTCCAAATGTAAATGGTTGGACCACGGGAGGAACTAAACAATAAGCAAGCAACATCTGATTATTACATTATTGACTTAATACCGATTACGTTAAGAGTGGCTGTATGGTTAACAGTTCCCGCTCTGTTGGTGGCTGTACAAATGTAGTTGCCGCTGTTCATCCCAGAGGCTGATGGTATATCCAGCACTGAGACCCGTTCGCTTAAGGTAGTCATTTTAACACCCATTCTACGTGTTACAATTTGACCTTGAAAACTCCATGTAATGTTCATAGGAATATCGCCTTTTGGAACATGACAATCCAAGTGAACGGATTCTCCCGAAAATACGGCCTCGTCCAATTCGAAGGGTTTGATGTGAGGGACGACTGAGCAAATAAAATAATATATAATATATTAGTTATATATATATAGACAGCATGCTGGGACTTTTGGACATTTGAACTAAAATACCATTAACATGTAGAGGTGTTGAATATCTATGTTCGCCAGCTTTATTTTTTGCAATACATGTATAGTTGCCACTATGTGCACCAGTTATTGAAGCAATAGTTAAAAAGGATGTTTGATCTGCTATCTTCAATGTCTTGATTCCCGTAACTGTCGAAAGATCTTGACCCTCGAAAGTCCAGGAAATGGAAATTGGCCGATCCCCTTTGCTAACGTGGCATGTCATTTGGACAGATTCTCCATAATAGACAGACTCCTCAATTTCGAATGGCATAATATGGGGTGGAACTAATAAAAATAACAAAAAGAGAACGCTAATATTAAATCTAAACGTGCATGATTTTTCTATGACGTTCAGAACTCTAAAGGAAAGAAAAGGGCGATATCTAATACCATGAATGTTGACAAGAGCTGAGTGATGGGTGCGCCCAGCTCTATTACTGGCTGTGCATGTGTAGTTGCCGCTGTGTTGACCCATTGCTGTAGGTATGCTAAGAACGGACGCCTTTTCCCCTAATTTTGTTGTAGTTACGCCCATATTGTTATGATAAGGTATCTCAAGTCCCTGAAAACTCCAGGTAATCTGAAGCGGTCGGTCGCCTTTTGATACATGGCAAGTAAGATGGACCGATTCACCAGCAAATATGGATTCTTCAATTTCGAACGGGATAATATATGGAACCACTTGTAATTAAAAATAAAATGATTAAACTACTTGGATATTAAAAAAATTGAAATAATTATAAGTAGCAAGCCATATGCAATAATGGTATAAGTTACGTTTAATTATGTACCAGTTATTTTAAGTATAGTAGAGTAGAAAGCTACACCAGCGCGATTTTTTGCAATACATGTATAGTTTCCACTGTGTGCACCGGTTACAGATGGAAGCATTAAAACGGATGATCGTTCTCCAACCTTAGTAAAAGTTCCTAATTCGCGGGACAGTGTTTGTCCATTAAATTTCCAATATACTTCTAACGGAATATCTCCTTTTGATATGTGGCACATCATTTGTACTGATTCTCCCGAAAATAAGGCTTGATCAACGTCAAACGGCAATATATTCGGTACGACTATAAATATCAAATAAAATTTAAATGTGAAAAATAAAGGTATGATTAACATAAAATAAGAAATAAGCTCACATTTTTTAGTACAGATATAAAAATAGAATTCATGCTGCTTCTATTAACATATCTTTAAGACGTGACGAACATAAAATGGATGATAATGTGAAAAATGAAACTGACCATGAACGTTAAGGACAGTGGTATGATTAGTGGAACCAGCGCTGTTGGTGGCTACGCAGGTATAGTTGCCGCTATGACCAGCACTAGCCGCGGCAATAGATAAAAAAGAGGTACGCGACGTCATTTTAGTAGTCATAATGCCTAGATGCGATGATGTATTTTCAAACCCATGAAAATGCCATTTGATGTCTAGAGGCAAGTCTCCTTTCGAAACGTGACAGTTAAGTTGAACTGTTTCACCAGCAAATACTGATTCATCCGCTTCAAATGGTACGATGTATGGTAATACTGTTAATCCATAAAGCTAATATTATTATCTTATATGCAAGCGTGCAGCGTGCGGCAGAGCAAGCGCTGTATATGGAAAATACGAGATACCGTGGACATTAACTGTAGTTGAATGTAGAGCTAGTCCAGCTTGGTTTTGAGCATGGCAAGAATATTCGCCGCTATGACTAGCCGTAGCACTAGGAATTGTAAGAAGCGATGTTCGTTGACCAATTTTCGTAGTCATAATTCCTTCATGAGAAGATAATTCTTTCCCATGAAAACTCCAAGAAATAGTAACAGGCGTGTCGCCTTTAGAAACGTGACACGTTAGTTGTACTGATTCGCCGGCAAATACAGGCTCTTCAGCCTCAAATGGAACTATATGTGGGGGAACTGGTGGGAGAAATTAATAAACAAACTAAAATTAAAATTTAAGATAAATTTGATATTCTTGTACCCTGTACGTTTAATTTAGCTGTGTGATTTGTGCTTGCTACCATATTAGAAGCAGTGCAAGTGTAGTTGCCGGTATTTCTTTCTGATACGGACGGAATAGCTAAAATTGAACTTCTATCTCCCATTTTAGTTACAATTACTGCGTCGTTTTTTTCAAGAGGTCTATTTCGAAACAGCCACGTAAATCTAATAGGCATGTCTCCTTTTGGTATGTGACACATAACTTGTATGCTTTCTCCATAAAAAACAGCTTCATCGAATTCAAATGCGGATATAATAGGCGCAACTGTAATATTAATGAATATTTATCTAATTAAAATTTCTAAAATAGGATTAGGGAACAACAAAACACGTAAAGCACAGATTTTTCATGGAGAGCAAGTACCCTTGACATTTAGTGTTGCATGGTGACTAGCTTTGGCGACAATATTAGATGCAGTGCATGTATAGTTGCCAGAATGTTTTGCCGTCACAGTAGGTATTATGAGAGCTGAACCCATGTCCCCAACATTCATTATCGTCACCCCAGATAACAAACTCACATCGCCTCCACTGAAACTCCATTTGAATGTTAACGGTTTATCGCCTTTTGGAACATGGCACATAACTTGAACACCCTCGCCGAAAAACACGGATTCGTCGAATTCAAAAGGTGTTATAATTGGCGCCACTGGAATACAACTCGTATTTCTTAGGTACACTTTATGGACGCTAATTTGATGTATATTTTAAATCTTTTACTTTTATGACCCGCCAAAGTTACTTAGGAAGAGGAAGAAGCAACACATATCTATACTAGTACTACAATAACAAGCTAAGGAAATATTTATGTACCATTTACATAAAGTTGGGCTGTATGATTCACAGAGCCTGCTGGGTTTGTCACAACGCAAGTGAAATTGCCTTGATTTTGATGCGTAACTGATTCAATGCTTAATTGACTTGCGCGTTTACTATTTAGAAGATATATTCCTTGATCGCCAGAAGCAACTTTTTTTTTATTAAAATACCACTCAATTTTTAAAGGTTGATCACCTTTCATAACTGTACACGTAACAAGAACCATTTCTTGTGCATTTACCGGCTCTTCCCCAAACTCAAAGGGCATGATTTGTGGAGGGACTGCGGCAGGAAATTATGGAAAGTAATTAGCAAAATATGTAAAAGCGTAATATAAGGAGTTCCAACATAGTACCGTTCACATATAATTCAGACGTGTGGTTGGTAGTTCCAGCTTGATTTTTAACGGCACATGTATAATTGCCCTGATTGTAATGTGAAACTGATTCGATAGCCAGTTGACTTGTTCGTTTTGTGTTTGTAAGTAAAATCCCATTGATATTAGATTTTAAAGGTGTCCCATTGAAGTACCACTCTATACTTAAGGGCAGGTCGCCTTTTGTGGCCGAGCAAACTACTACAGCCATTTCTTGGTCATTCAAAGGCTCGGGGCCAAAATCGAATGGCATAATTTGAGGAGCAACTAAGAAAAATATAATCAATGTATAAAAAATGGTATATATATATTGTGTACTTTGTAGTTAAACCAAACGTAGCATATGTACTTGCATATGTTTAGTTAAAAATAAACGTATGTATGTTGTATAATGTTTATATGTACATAATGCTTTATTATAGGGAATAGGACTGCGAACATATATTTAAAACTTAAAATATTATAAACACTAATTAGATGACGTGCTAAAAGATAAGCGGCATTGATATTTCGTTTTAAAAGTACCATTTACGTTGAGAATTGCACTGTGACTACTGCGACCCGCTTCGTTTTCCGCAATGCAAGTGTAATTGCCGATATGCTCGTGTTGCACATTTTCAATACTTAAAACGGATATTCTTTTTCCATTTCTATTTATAAAAAGGCCGTTTCCGGTACTTAAGGGTTGCTTGTTAAGTTGCCAAAATATTTTTAGAGGTAGGTCACCTTTTCCTACTGTACATGTGAGTGAGACAGTGTCACCAGCATTTAAAATTTCTTCTCCAAAATCAAATGGCGTTACCTGCGGTACAACTATTTACAGGATATTATTTCAATTATTTGATATGGTTGTAAGTGTTTATATGCTTGAAGTGGCTTTACAAACGATAGGAAAAACTTTAAAGGAAGGAAGGGATTTGAAATAGAACTGTCCGAATAGAAAAAGCATTTAATCATTAATTTTTTTGTCAATAAAAGTTTTAAGTTACCATTTACAATTAATTCTGTCGAATAATTAGCGTGTCCTGCTCGGTTCATGACATAGCAAGTATATATTCCTGTATGTATGAAGGACACTGCATCTATCGACAGACTGCTTGATTTGTGGCCAATTTTGGTTACTGTTATTCCTTTAATGGCTGACACATCGTTTCTATTTAAATACCAGGTAATATTTAATGGTGTATCGCCCTTTGTTATCATACATTGTATTCCGACAGTATCACCTGCATTGGCTGGCTCGTCACCGAACGTGAAGGGATGGATTTGGGGTAAAACTGTACCAATAAGCTACACTTAATTGTTTTTCTAGAAACTAAATATTAATAAAACGGGATAAATGGCTAAATAATTCAATAAATTTAAAAAGATGACCATTAACATCCAGCGTCGAACTATGGTTGACGTGTCCAGCTAAATTTTCAACGTGACACACATATATTCCTCGATGGGTTCCATTGACTGAATCTATATTTAGGATAGACATCTTCCGGCTCATGCTTCCAATTACGATACCCAGAGTATTGCTTTGTGAAATTTTTCTCCCGTTTAAACTCCACGAAAAGCTAGCCGGTAAATCGCCTTTATTCATAACGCACTGAACTGAAGCCGTATCGCCAGCATTAGCGGGTTCATCACCGAACTCGAAGGGTAAAATTTGAGGAGGAACTGTAGTAATAGAAAAGCATTTAAAGAAAAAAAAAGGAATAGAAAAGAGCGAACCATTAACACTAAGGGCAGTAGTGTGATTTATCTGGCCTGCTTGGTTCCTGATCTCGCAAGTGTACGATCCACGATGAACAGCATTGACAGATTCGATATTTAAAATTGATGTTTTCTTGCTTATAGTAGTGAGAACGACGCCAAGATTATTATGGATTCTTATTTCTTCTCCATTAAATAACCATTTAAAGGCTACAGGAAGATCTCCCTTGCTCATTACACAGGAAACTGATGCAGTTTCACCTTCATTTAGAATCTCTTCACCGAATTCGAACGGAGTAATTTGGGGCGGGACTAAGAGTAATGATTTTTCATTAGGTATAGGTGATTTTTGGAAATGTATTTTTTATATAAAACAAAATGTTACAAAAAAGCTAAAATTCATTTGGTCTGGTACCGTTAACTTCTAGTAACGCGCTGTGGTTGACAGAGCCAGCGAAGTTTGTAGCCACACAATAGTATGTGCCCCTGTGGATTCCGTTTACGGAATCAATATTTAGAATGGACGTCTTTCTATTGACGTTTGTGAGTATAATTCCAAGGTCATTTAATTTCGATACAACTTGGCCGTTGAAAATCCATGTAATATTTAGTGGTTGGTCGCCTTTGCTAACTGCGCAGGATATCGATGCCATGTCTCCGGCATTAGCGGGTTCGTCGCCAAATTCGAATGGCAATATTTGTGGGGGTACTGAATAAAAATCTAATTTAAGTACTATATACAGGAGCGTGTGTGGCAAGTGTTGTAGCTTTGGCGGGCATAAACTCTAATAACCTATTTTGAAGTAAAGTAAATCGTACGGCTAAATAAAAAAATGGTTATTCCGTCTCTGAAAGAAAACAAATATTAGGTGACTTATAACTAGTGAAGTAAAGTCACAAAGTATTCATTTTTAAAACAGTTTAATTTGACAGTTCATACAGACATCATGTAGTTAGTAGATTATATATTTAACTCTAAGCTTCGTGACATTACTTTAAAAGAGCCACTGAGTTATATATTAACAACTATAAATTAGGCTAATTGACTGGTAACAACAGTTACTTAATTAGGTATATGATCTGACATACTCAGTAATATTGCTTACTGCTTCAAAATGTTATGACACAAGTACAAGTTTTTTCTGAATGATTTAATTAAATGTTGTTATAACTGAATTTCTGTAAAAGTGAAACATCATTAGCTAGTATATGTTGCGTATTAAAACATGTATATTATAATTTATAATTAAAATATGATATGATATTAAAATATAAAATGTCATTTAACTCACACAAATTTCTGTAATTTATTAAATAAGAGAGTGTTGTTTGGCTATACATTTTTAAGCAGGAAGTAAAAACTCTTTTATTTACAATCAAATGTAATTTTATAGAAGTGCAACTTTTTATTTCAAATTTATAAATTTTAATAAAAAATTGCATATTTACATAAAATCTTATAAAAGTTGTGATATTTGGAGATATCCACTTATATGTTATATAAAAGAAAAGAAAAATCCCTCCAAAAATCACATTTGACTGAATAGTAAGGATTTTATTGGACCCAGAGCTAAGAGGATATAGTAATAAATTAATTTAATTTATCTTAAATTGTGTTAATTAATGTAGATATATTATACATATATTATAGTTTCGTTAATCTGTGTATTGAAATAGTAAATCAGTACAACCTCGTAGAGCACTTTGCAAGTCACAATTATTATATGAACCGTCAATAATAACGTCTTTAAAATGTTTGGTTTCCATAAATATGTATAGTAGTAAAACAAACACAAATAATCCGTTTAGAGTTTCATTAAAAAGCTTCAGTAATGATCGTGAAGATCGAAGATCTTTTGATATCTGATTAAATTTCCTCTTAACTCCAGTTTATTGTGAATAATATAACTGCTTACCCATAACTTGAAGTTCGAGTGCGCCTCTAGCGCTGTAGCCCTGCGAGTTTTTGGCGACGCATGTGTAAGTGGCCTGATCGCTCGTCCGCTCTACATTTTCGATCACGAGGGTGCCGTTGGGGTATACCTTCTGCTTGCGGTTGATTGGTAGCACGCTGAAATTTCACATGAAAATTTATTTCAATAGAGTATTTTACAGCCATTTTTGGAGAGGGTCTTAAATTGAGAATATTGAAAGATTGATTGAGAGTCTCGATTCAATACGAATTTTAATTCAATCGATAAGTGGCAATTCATTTTTTTTTTTTAATTTCGCTTGAGTTTGACTAGTAAAAGAAGCATTGCTATACAATCTATATCTATATATATA
>FAPP01011870.1:0-13548 GCA_001485965.1 Heliconius ismenius | reverse complement strand
TACGCCACTGCAGCGAGGAGACATCAAGGAGGAGACGCAAAACAAAGCGCCCTAAACGGGCATCTACGGCGCCCCTTTTATCCGGCGCCCCTGGGCGGTCGCCCAGCCTCGCCCTACCCTAACGCCGCTAGTGCTTGCAGTTTGCAACACAGAAAAAATAAACGCGTAGTAGGAGATACTCTATAGATTTTGTTTACGCGACGAAATGCATACAAAATGTATCAATAACGATACATAAACGCTCGTATCTTATGATTGCGTTGATAGAGAAGCTAGATTTTTTTCTGTGCTTATAGGGACCGTAGACCGGAATATTTGATTTTAATTTCAGATTGGTACAAAAGGACATTAAAGTGATCCTATAAGAGTTTTCCCTTTTGAGTTACAGAACCCTAAAAAAGCAATAAATATTTCCAAAATCCTTTAATTACATTGAGAAGAGATACATACATACCTTGAGACAGATTAAAATATCTCATGTTCCCAACAAGGGGCCACCTTGTCGGTCCTGGTAATTTGGCGAACAGCCTTCCCCTTCTACTGTACCTACAGTACATTGCATAAACTATAACTAAAAATGAACTTATAATTGATAACACTATAAAGGCCATGATGCTATTATCACACAACCGCTATTGGTCGTGATCTTTACACTACTGGAGTATATGAGATAGTGCTTCGACCATTTTATAATTAAGCCGGATATAATCTCTGTTCTTGAGTGAAAAATATGCAAGTATTAATAATTTAATTCGTTTAAACTGTAGGTAATAAAAAATAATCACTTGTTAAGAGTTAATTGCAAGGTAGAAGACCAGTATAACATGAAAAAATCTTATTGTTGCATTCATTGCAAATAAAAAAACCGGACAAGTGCTGTTTGGGCTCGCCCACCGAAGGTTCTGTACAAATATTGGAAACATTGCCTCACTTCTCTTAAGGTTATTATTGTTCAGAATTTAACCACAAATTTTAGTTTTCAGATTATTTCCATAAATAGTAAAACCTATAGGTGCAACCTATACCAATGTATGTATAGGTGTATACTGTATAGGTTTACACCTATACGTACCAAATTCCATAATTGTAGGTCAACTAAACTGTTTAAAACACTTAATAAACACAACAATTTGAGTATTATTTGTTCTTTTAAAATACAAACTCAAACAATACAAACCTCACTGAAATCGCCATTTTAATAGAATAAGTTATCGATCAATCAATATTTAAAAACTATAATGTATTTATTGTATTTGGCAAGTAACTGACTGAAACTTAAAAAACGATACGACTTTTACGTTTTACAGTCGATATTACATAAAAAAAATTACAAAATCCAAAAGAACATACCTATTTAGATACTATCTAGTTATGTACACAAATTGTTAACACAAGAGTGTGAAAAAAAAAACACTTAGAAATATAATAAAAGACATTTTATTCATCTTCAAACCGTATATGCGTGTGTGTGGGCTGGGGCGAGGCCGGTGTCAAAGGAACGGGCTCGCTGACGGCGGCAGCGCGCGCCAGCAGCCGTGTGCGCCCGCGCACCCGCTTGGAGGCGCGCGCACTCTCCGCGCGCTGCCACTGCTCCTCCTCCTCAGCGCCGCAAAGGACAAGCGAGGTACTCGAGTTAGCGCAGTACTGGAAATACGTAGGTATATCGTATTTTTTGGCTTCATGGTAGACAGAGGGTTAGTACACTCCATTCCTCAGGATATTCGAGATATTGCGTGTTGAGTGGGAGAACTCAATGATGAACCTTGATTTGTTACCAGAGTGATAAAATGAAAAAATGCATTCCCCGCGCGGGAATCGAACCCACCACCACCGCACAGCTGCCGAATAGTCATATAATAATTGTTTTACAAACAAAAAATAAAAAGTAACTTATTAATTATGTATGCATGATATAAAAACAAACTATCGAGTTTTGACCGGAAAAATTATTATTTCAATTTAAGGCGGACATTTGATTTGTTTGACATTTAAATGCACACACAAAAAAGAAAATATATTTAACACAAAAATATTTAATTTAATTAAAAATAAAATTAAAGCGATAACAATCGGTTATTTTTAGCGCTGTCATTAAAAGTTAAATAAGTATTTTGTAACTCCTTTGATGTAAAACTTTTTATAGTCGTATGTATGTATTTTAACGACTTAAACTTTGAACTTAGGACATAAAACTGTCCTTAGTTTCGTTATTTATTTATTAAACATAATAATTGATAATAAATAACGAAACAACAGAAAATTTTATACCAAGATTAGCAAAAGACCATGTAAGTATTTTTTTTATTACTATTATTTGTACAAATTCATTATATTATAACCGTATTATCTTGTTTAATTTAATGGCCAATATAAAATAATAAAAGAAAAATAAAAAAATATGTCAATATGTGAATATCCTCACAATTGGTATACATATTATGTATATATCATTACTTATTACTTACACGCTGCGGGATACACCGCATATATCAATTAGCAGAATAGGCAGAGGGAACCTTTGGTTAAGACACTCCATTTCCTTCATATCGCTTAATTTAAATCTTCGATCTTCAATATAGTGGAACGAATTATTTTCTTTACCTCGCTCTGTTAAGAGAAAGCGCGGCATTGGCTCGAATTTGATCGGAAACTGGACAACGTAGGGTCTTGTTCCCTCTACCCGTAATATGCTCTATACATACCCGCGCACCGACACCCCGTTTGCCACTTTCTGTCGAATTCATCGCGTATTGAATGGATTCTTTGCCACTTCTTCACCCTCTTTCTGTTCGACACGCTTTGTCTCGTTATCAGAGTGAGGAAGTTAAAAAAAATCAGCTTCACGCTGTATCGGGATACAGCGTGAAGCATTCAACACGCAGGAGGGTAGGCAGAGTGAACACACATCCACATTCTGCCGAATTCTGGAGGCATTACGTGCTGAGAGGCGGAACTCAACGCCGCGGCTTGCCTCGACACCAGAGTGAAAAATAAGAATATAAATTTAGGTAAATATTTTATTTCCTCGAGTGGGCATCAAACCCACAACCTTTCGCGTTTACAGTCATATTTTGTGCCCCTGCGCCACGACTGGCCTCAAAAAAATATTTCTTAATCAAAATAAACCATTTTGCTTGTGGACAACATACCTCGTCTGCAGCTTTTGCATTGTCAAATCGTATAATAACTTCAGATTGTCCCTCTTTTACGTCTACGTGCAACGCATGTATATTTGTTTTTATCTAAAACAAACAAATTTTGAAAAAATAGATTACACTGGAAATAAATTTAAAATTTCTTTTTTTTTTTTATTTGAGCTCATCATGCAATCAGTCCGAAGACTATGAGCAGATTAGTTGAAAGAATGTGGCGGGTGAAGCTTGCATCGCATTAGATAAAGCTTCGCATAGAGAGCTTCGTATCATCTAAAGCTTATTGTTTTTTTTCTACGGTATATGCAAGCAATGGATTAAAGATACTAACAGAAGATACATACACTTCTTTTAGTTGTCCTCACATCCAAGCAGGGTTCGGACAGGATTTCTTTAACAAATAGTCCGGGTTCCTTTTTAAGAGGCTCCACATTCTTTCCGCTCGCTTCTCTTGTACTATTGACTGAAATAATATATATACTAAAAGAGTTGATAATATAAGATAATAACTAATCATTAAATGCGTTGGTTGTGGGTTTGATCTTCACTTGGAGGAATAATAAATTATTTTCATCCTGTAGTGCCTGGTCAGCTTATTATGACTTCCCAAGGGCACTTAAGGCCGGCGAAAACATATGAGATACTGACTGACTGACCAACCACTGCGTTTTGACCCTGGTGCCTCTGATCGAAAACATTTGGTATATTGAAGAAGTTCCTGAAACCGTTCCAGACAATAGTAACTAAAGAAGCGGACCTGTGTCAGTGCAAGTGCAGAGGCACTACTTTGTTTTCAAGTAAGTCAATTCCCTATGGTAAGCTAATGCGAGACACTTCCGCCGCTCAACACACACTCACTCATATTTGGGCGGAAAATGGAGAACGAATGGTTTTAATACTCTCCGATTATAATACTAGAATAAAAATGTTGGTACATACCCGCCTCAACTTCCATAGATGGTTCAGCAGGTTCCGGTATACCAGAATACGAATGTCTTTTGTTATACAAATTCGATTTTATTTCTTTCATATATTTCCTTTGAAGATTTAAATATTTATTTCTTAATGCTTTCCACTCAGACTTGGGTAATATTTGTAATCCCCATAAAGCATCTTTTGCTTCTTCGTCTTTACTTAGGGCCTTCCCCTTTTCTTTTGATGTTCTTTTCTTTAGTTTTTTTTTTCTGGGTGTGTTATCTAATGGTTTGTTTTCTTCTTGGCTTGTCATTTCTTCTTTTGACTCGACATCAGGTGTTTTACTTTCCTAGTTTTGTTTTAAATTAATCATTGATGATTGATTGAACTCGTTATGGCATAGTGGCGTAGTTTACGCGATTGTTGTGGATTCAACAAAATGAAAATAATTAAAATATAATCATTCTTCCGAGTCGGAATTTTGAGGCCGTCGTGGTGCAGAAGCAGCAGAACAGTAAACAAGACGGTAGATAGTAGATTAGAGTAGATTCAATTCCGACTCGGGGAAAAATATATTAAATATTTTCATTTTGTCACTGGCAACTATGCAAAACGCTATGTTCAGTTCCTGCACTCAACACGCAATACCTCACGAATTCGGTGGAAATGGGGACCGGAAGAAGTGTCTTTATGGGGAAATGAGGAATGGAGAAGAAAATGTCACAATCATTTATCTATTATCAATTTTTTTATATTGTTGTGACACTGGTGTCAATGAAGGTTTAAAGCATAACATCAAACATCTTCATTCATTTGTAAAAAACCAAAATATTAATTTTTCCTTACCTCAGTTGGTGTAGTTATACTTTTGTTCTCATCCTGGAATATATAATCAAAATTAAATACGATATAACATTTAAAAAAACCGGCAATGTGCGCATCACTCTTACATGGTTTCTCCAGATGAGTTGTCGGTCAAGATTAGACAGAAGGATTTTAAGTAAAAAGCTGAATAATATGAATAATAAAAAATATGAATAGTGTGTAGCCAGTTGTGGCGTAGGGTCACAAATTGTGACTGTAAACCGATTGGTTGTGGGTTTGATCCCCACTTGAGAAATGAAATATTTATTTAAATTTATATTTTCATTTCTTTGCTCTGTGGTCAAGACAAAGGTACATTGAGTTCCTCCACTCAATATGGGATGCCTCCAGAATTTGGCAGCATTTGGGGAACAGTGTTTCAACACTAGGTTCGCACATAGCAAAGTAGGCACAGCCTACCCTACTATGTGCGGGATACAGTGTGAAGCTGATTTTTTTTTATCAGTCTATATTACTTATCCATTTCCAATGATGATAAATAGCAATATACATTATTTTTCAAAGTAAAAATGTGGAAAAGGTACAATAATCCACTGTATGCTGTATAAAATGTGAACTCTTTGTTTCTGAGTTTAGCCACAACAAATATAATACAGATAATGGTTGAAATACTTACAGTTGGTGTGTAATTTTTTTTTTCACTGTCTGATTCATGATCTAGTTTTAAGTCTAAGGTTTTTGGCTTCTTTTCTTTATTCTTTTTAATTTTTTTCTTTGGTGGCTCATACTCATCTTTTGTTTCTTGATTATTATCAGAATTTTCCTCCATATTATCAATATTAAACATTTTAATAGATGATAATTCCTCAGGTGGCATACATGAGGGCAATTTGCAGCCCATTTTGGAAAATGCTGCAATACACTTCTGAGCCTCTTGATATTTTGCAAATTCAATAAATGCAAATCCCTATAATAAAATTTATTCAATAGTCATTCAAATTTTCACTAATTTAAACATTTGGTGTTAAATATTCTCAAGTACTAAATTTTCTCCTATTTATTTTCAACCAGAGTTTAAAACATTACATGTTGAGAGGCAGAAATGAATATTACATTTTGTCAGGGCAAGAAAATTAAAATAAAATATATTGCCCTAAAAAAATTAAGCCCTTAATTATTTTCAAATAACAATAAAAATATAAATTTACCTTGATTTTGGTCGAGTTTTTAAATTTTGGAAGTGAAACATATGCAACTTGGCCATAATCTGAAAATACTCTTTGTAACCATTCTCGATTAGCTGAAACTGGTATTGACTCTACATAAACAGTTCTAATATCCGCATCATAAGACTTTAAAATAGTTTTTCTTCTAACCTAAAAACAAGTTATTATAAAATTGAGTTAGCCATATTTAATAAGCTTTATATCATTCAAGATAAAAACTTACTTTAAGTTTATCTTCTGAAAGTTCTAAGAATGTAGAATGCTTCATAGATTTTATAATATCAGTAATGTCATGGGTCATGGTGCGAATCTTATTAAATTTGAGAAATTCTGAGAGCGGTACGAAAGGATCTCTTTTAACTAAATCCCCAAGAAATCTGTCTTTGCTAAGATTAGCATCACTAAAATAAAATTCCATTTGTTTCATTATGTTTTCGTATACTTGTTTTTTACGGTGGCGAATTCTTTTTCTTGGATTATTTTCCTGTTTGGAATCTTGGTCAACAGTAGTTTCAGATTCAGACATGTTGTTCATAATTCATAGATTATTCTTTAATATCGGTTTACGTAAATATACTTTTTTAAATTTCCTAAAACCTAAATAAATTTGTTTTAATATTTATTTATTCTTATTCATTTTATCATAAAATTACGTGAGTTGTTTGACTTTTGTCATTTGCGAATACAGACTACAGAATGACAGAATGAGAGAAGGACTGACTTTTGACATGTGTAATTATTGGGTGGATATTTCTGGACATCAAATAACATACGATTTAAACATATAAAATGAATAAAATAAATTTATTTCAAGTTAGCTAGGAAACAATGTTTTGATAAATATTATACTTCGAAAACGACTTTGTTTTGAAATGATATTATCGAACTGTGGCAAAAACAGCACTATGTTTCTTCAACTGTAGAGCTACCTCTACACTAGATAATTTATTTTTAGGCTTAAAAATATATTATTCAATATTATAAATAAAAAAAGTAAAAACTCACTTTACAGTATGTTATCACCAAGCCGATACATATCCTGCAGACCGCTTATTATCGCCACTCTAAATTTTAAGGCTGGACTACACTGTACTGGTTACCGAACGTTATTAGTCCGATCTCAGTCTGTTAAAATATTCTTATACAACAAGCAATGAAGCATTCATATTATAGTTGCGGTCAAATTTCATATAAAAATATTTCTTATATATAAATATTTTAGCGGACTGACATCGGACTGAAAGCAAATCGTGACCAGCACTATAGTGTGAATACACCCTAAAATTCTCACTGTCAGTCCCCAACTAATGGTTGTCATATTTTCTGATTTGTAACCAAATTGTTGACCGAATGCATATTAAACATTTTTTAGTTATGCATCATTCCATGCATAACACAAAAGTGATTTCTTTCCAGATGTTTTATAATAAAGAATGACTGATCGATCTATAGCCGTGAGTACATAATTTTTTTATTTTTGTTTGGCATTTCTGTATCTCGACAGCCACTAAGACTGAACTCGACTAAAACTATGCAAGGTGATTACTATTTGTTTACTTCTTAACTAGTGTAAACTGAATTATTTTCTGCCCTGTTTTTTATAAATTATGTGTATGAGTTAATACTTATGTTAGTATTCTTTATATGTATCGTATTATTTTCTATCCTTTAGATGTTTTTTTATTTATTTACAGTCTCGTCCTAGTCTAGAACAAGTGGTTGCTATTGTGGATTTTATGGAAAATCATCCTTCGTTAGCACTAGGTCAATTAAGAGGTCTAGAAGGTCGTGATGAAAGCAAGAAATTGTGGTTTAAATTGACTAGAATTGTTAATAATATTACTGGTCCCACTAGGCCTATGAAATCTTGGATTAAAGTAAGTATGTTTATAAAAAATTACCTAATACTTGATAAAAATATATTAATTAAGTAAATTCTAATCAAAATTTGTGACTAAGTGTTTCTTATTTATTTCTTCTACTATTGAACTTACAATATTGTTCTAATATTACAGTATTGGGCAGACAAAAAGTCTAGTGTTAGATCAAAAGTGGTAACAGGAAATGGAGATCCTAATACTTTATGTTCAAATATAGAAAAAAAAATTTGGGATCTGTTCTTGGTTAACAATGGAGGAAGTGAGTACTGTGTATATTGTTTTAATCAAATTCTAGATAAAATATGTATTCAAAAGTAACAATATTATGCAAACCAGTGTATATCCTATCGTCCTCATATAAAATTATAAATTTCAAAGTTTGTAGGGATAGAAGATTGTTCCATTTCCACCCAAATATTACTGAATGGATTTAGATGAAACATACAGTAATATAACTTATACATTAGAGTAACATATAGGCTACAATTTTTGTAAAGATTAATAATAAGCTAAAGTAGGTGATGCCTAATTCTAATAAATAATAATAATATTTATCTCAAGAATACACAATATACATTATGATGAAATTAATGAATATCTGGAATATACTTCATCTGGAATCTATAAGATACTCAATTCTTCACCAACTTACAGTAATTATATCATGTTTTCGTTCATTTTAATAGGCTCTATAGATATAAGATGATTTTTGTTTAACTTATATTCACTAAGTTATGTAAAAGTAAAAGATTTATATACCTCATTTACAGAGAATCGTAATTCAGTGAAAGTTGAATCTCATTTTATAGAAGACACATTTTATAATGAAGATAATATGGATCATAATCATAAGATTGAACCAGTTCTTAATTTTGAACCAGCAGTAGATTTTGAAGAACGCCAAATGGTTGTTATGGAAAAATTAGTAAGTTCATCTTTTCAGTTTTTCTAGATATCTTGTTTATAGTTGCAATATTGTTTTATATCTCTTATTGGTAGAACATTGCAAACAAATTTTTGAAATGAATAGTAACTCCTTATTTTGTCAATTTAATATTTTCACCTTAAATATAAAAAAGGATCATTAATTCAATACCAGCCATGACAATGGTTCTTATAAAAACAGAAATAAATATAAATTTAAGTAGATTCTTATTTATTTTACTTAAATATACATTACTTTACATAAAATAATTAAAATAATAATTATTCTATTATAGTACATCACACAATATATAAAATTAACCAGTACCGAGACACATCTTAGAAAATGTCCAAATAATTACCCCTTGTGTGATGTTTGTATTTGGCATGCTACCAAATTGCTATCCTTTATTAGAGGACAGAAACCGGTTTAAAAAGTTTTAAAATACTGTTTTTTTTGCTTAGAGTAAGAGTGCTTCTGGAGTTCACTCCACAGATATGTAATAAATAGATTTTGTCCGTGGCTTCGTAGCCGTAATCAGTTATCTATTCTACTTACACAAACAAAAACACTAATTATAAATACAGATATACATAATTGTACAATGTACATATTATATTGATTGATGAAATTTTCACATTTGAATGAATGACACAAAACAGAAAACAAACACAATGACATAATTATGTTATTTGAGGTTAAATAAATAAATAAGAACTATTTGTAACCTTAATGTTATGCCTTCACATAAGCTGGGTTAACACAAGCCTTTCAGAGTTAAGATGTCTTCCACATAGCATAGTTATATGAAAAACCGCAACCAGAACCTAGTAAAAGTAATAGTAACAGTATAACATTTTGTTTTTAAAGTTTACGCTGTATCTCGGATCTAAAATTAATATTGTTCTTGCAATATTTTATATATTGACACAACTTCCTTATTTATTTACATTTTACACCAAATGTTAAAGGAAGCTTGCCAAAATTCAAAATTGAATGCAGTCATTGAAGTCAGAGAAAGCCTTTCCGAGATTAGCGTGCACAAATGCAGACAAACCAACAAACAGACAAATTCTAAAAAGTTTTGGGTTCTTTTATATAGATAAAGTAACAATTTTATTATACATATAGATTGTTGGAAATGATAATTAAAATTGAATTTACAGGTGAAGGTGATGAGTGAGCAAGCGGCCGCCATGACGCAGTTGGCGAACGCGTCGCGAGTCAACGCTCAAGCTATGGAGCGATTAGCGGAGGCCTCACAGATACAAGTCAGTAGTTTCGGAAGTCAGTTTATATATTATATAAAATACTTCTAACAAACAAACAAACAAACAAAAAACATTTTTACAAAACATAAAAAATTGAACGCAGCTGGATTCGAACCCACTGTTACACCCTCTTTTATAATCCGTCCAAACGCTCTGATCACTCTGACTGAGCCATACGTCGTTATTAAGGTATGTGAAAATTCTTATATGCATTCCGCTACCCACTGGATTGTCTTATAATTTTCGTAATTTCGTTAAAATTTTTCGGGAACAACAAAATAACAACATAAAATTTTCGGGACATTGCGTGTTGAGTAGCGGAACTCAACGCCGCTCTTTATCTTGTTGTTTGTCAGAGCGGAGCAATGAAAATAATTAAAACATCCGATTGGGAATCGAACCCACAACATTCACAGTACAGTCAAACGCTACGACAGCCACGAAACTAAAATTTATTTCTCTTTTCATTGCAGGCGCATGCGATAGAACGTATAGCTAACACATTTGAGTCCATAAGTGCGGCGACACACGACGTGAGAGCCGCCATTGTTGATATAGATTCTACAGTAAAACGAATCTACACTGCCCCCACTTAGCAGAGAAAATATATTTAAAAAAAATTGTTTTTTTTTCTGCTTAACGCTGAATAAATTGCTATTGCATAAATTCACTTCACGCTATATCCCGCATATTGCAGGGTACTTAGTGTTAAGACATTCAGTTCCCTATTTTCCGCCGAACTTTTGAGACACGTGCGTGTTGGGTGGCGAATATCAAAACTGCGCTGTTTGTTCCTTGCTTTGGGAATTGAACCCACAACCCTCACGTTTACAGTCACACTCCCAAGAGTGTGACTGCAAACACCTGTAAACTGCCCCACGACAACCTCTTTATTTTATTAATGTAAATATTTACAAAAATGTGATAGGTAAGTATGAAAACTATGTCAACATGTTTTTTATTGTGCTATTTATACGTGAAATTGTGTTGTGCATACTATTAAATAAATACATTTTACTAATGTGTCAAATATAGTTTAGTAACCTTAGAAGATTCTAAACACTAATGTAATTATTGTTAAGATAAAGATATTTTAAATATAAATATCTATAATAATACTCCTTTCGTTTATTTAATTTAGTCTTGTGGCCTGTTTAAAGTAATTAAATTATTCTTTTAGTTGTGAAGATGACATTTGAGTATTTTTATTTTTAGTGATGGGCCCCACTTTGAATGTTTCGACATTTCGATTTCAGTATCGATAAAATATATATAAATAAAATTTGTTAGTAGTGTTGACAGTTAAGTAAATTTTGTAATGAAAAAGCAGTAGGCTGATAAGTTTTTATTATATACAACATTTACTTACATATAGTATAGGCACCAGTAATTGACTTAATTGTATATTTTTATCACAAAAAAAATTAAAAATAATAAAGTTTGATATATCTATGAGAAAAATAATATAAATTGCTTAAAATTTGTAATAGTAGAAAATAAAGCAAATCCCAATATTATTTACTTAAACGCTTCAATAATCAACACCTAAATATCGACTGAGATGGAATATATGGGCGTCAAATACAAATTATCTTGTACAAAATACAAATGAAAACAATTTAGTGTATACTGATTTAAAAGGAGACAATATTTTGTTATTTTGTCTAAGTTTTAATAATAATAAATATTAAAATGGAATGGAAGAGATATTATCAAGATGTCAGTTGAATGAACATATAGTTAGTACCAATATATAAAAACATTACATATTCGTATTTTCAATAGTTAAAAAATGTCGATCATTGGTCCTTGTCGGTTACTGGTGCCAAATATGGCTATATTGTATTTATGGTATATTGTATTTATTTTGTATATAAAATAATAAATGCATAACTTATAAATGTCGTTTTTACATTATTATAAAAAACTTTATTGATATTTTGGACTTGCGTCAAAAATGTCAATAAAGTATAAAAAAGCCAAACTTTTTATGTTACTAAATTTTCAGTAAATGTAATAAAATAATCTTAATCTACTGTTATGTCAGACACAGTATTAAATTATAATTATAATGAATAGTTTTTGTTTTTTTACATTTAATCAAAATAATAATAAAATTCAATTCAATAGCTATTTATTTTATCCTATATAAAGTAGATGAATAAAAAGTATTTCATTAATTATTGTTTTTTTTTAATAAATACTTGCGCGAAGAGTGTGACCAGTGCATAAAGCAGGAATTGAAAAAGATACAAGAAATCTGGAACATTGTGACTTGTTGCTTAGTTAGTTACGAATTTTACAGTATTGGTTGACGAGTCTTTTGCGCATACCCATTCAGGGACTTCAGGGCGGCCACGACTCTTCGAATGTACTGTATTAAATAATTATATTAAATGCACTAATAGCAAACCAAAAAAGGCAAGAGAGCAAGAGAATGCAAGTATATATCTTGTGATATTTGGCTTTAATATTCCATATTTCTCGTTTTTTTTTTCTGTTTCGTCGTTACAAATTAAGTATTATTTTTATTTTGAGCTGCAAAATGAACTACTATTTCATAATAAGTTTCCACAATTACTATTAAGAATAAATCTATAACTAATAACTACATAACTAAATACTTGGTAATAGAGATATTGACAAAATTATATATTTTTGGTTATTATAATACATTCCTATTATAAAATTTTATAAACTCCACTTTTAAACATATACAAAGTATTGTTCTAGAATATGTACAGTATGCAAGTACTTATATACATATTTTAACTTGTCATCACCTTAAGAATCCAAATAAGTCGGATAAAGATCTTGGTGAATTTCTCCGTCTTCTCGTTTGAGCATCGGGCATCATACCAAGAGATCCTTTGCTATAAGGCGACTGGCCTTGTGTTGTCAGAAAGTAATTGCCGTAGGTTCTAAAATGCAAAAATTATGTACATTAATAATAAATAATAATAAAATAATTAGTTCTCCACACAAAGCAAAGTATACAAAAAAGTTGTGTATATTTAAGTACATAAAAATATTATTTACTATCATGTGAGACTGACGCTTGTACTAAGCTCAGCCTGTATTACTAGTCGCCAGGATCTCACTCGCAGAAATGGATAAAAATGCTGGTATGCACCGAAATTATAATTACAGAAGGTGATAAACAAGGGATAGAGAAACGAATACAATATAAAAACTAAACTACAACAATAGGTACATTAAGTAACAATGTAAATACATTAGGATTATAGATATTGGTCGCTATTGCAGAATAATGAGTAACTTGGATGTTTTGCGTAGGTGCGTGCACGTGTAAGTGTAGAAGTGCGTGTTTGTATAGGTGTGTGTTTGTATATG
>FAPP01011867.1:0-24517 GCA_001485965.1 Heliconius ismenius | reverse complement strand
GTCTATCCAAAACAAAAATATTTTTTCAATTGAAATCAGTCATTCCTGAGATTAGCGTGTTTAGTACAGTTATTCTTCAGCTTTATAATATAAGCATTATATAGTATCACAAAACTTTGATCATCCAAGAAATTTAGCCAATGCTTCTCGGTTTTGTATGTTTTATAATAATTTTGAGTATTCTTGTAGTCTTCAAAGCATCAGCTATAACTAACTTTAAATTCACTTTTAAACATATCTATTTATATTTTCTAGGAGCCAGTTATGAATTCACATACCGTGGAGGTCCTATCTCCACACACACCTTCCGAGCCTACCATTGATGAACAGAGCTTCCGCACCACAAAAGATGATCTTTTACAGCAAATATCTAAGGTATATTTCAAATGTCTTATTGGATACATGTAAATATATGTATTTTTTACTATTAAAAGAATGCAAATCTACTCTAATAATACAACAATTTCATTGCCCTGGGAAGTAACTAGTCCTATAATTATAGTATTTGATAGTCACTACCAACAAACATTTTCAATTCTACTGACTGTAAAAATAAATAAAAATGCCTGACAATCAGTGAAAAGTTAAAATTATAATAGAATAACATCAAAATTCTTAAACTTAACTTAATATTTTCAGTTTGATTAAACAAACTATTACTCACAAGGAAACATGTAAATTAATTCCAGGTGGATAGAGAGATGGCGTTATCGGAGACAACGCTACAGAAGTTAAAGAAGAAACAAGAGGAATTAGAACAAACTGCATCAAAACCGGCGCGGGCGGAGGAACCTGAAGAGGCACCTCCACGACATAGAAGCTTAGCACAGTGTATATATGCAGATAATAGGAAACGGGTAAGTGGAATTAACTTGGTGTTAAGATACTCCGTTCTTTTAGTTTTGGTCAACTTTTGCGTGTTAAGTGACGGAGTTCAACACCGCGTGTTTTCTTAATGGCGTAGGGAAATAAGATTGCTTACTGCGTTTATAAGCTAGTATTTTACATTGGCTGTTTCACCATGGAATATGGAATCCTATTGGACCAATCACTTTTCTTTTTCTAATATCTTGTATATTTTTCTTTTTTATTTATAATCTTATATAATACTTATTAAGTAACAAAAAAACTATTTCTAAATTTGCCAGCCTAGGTTATCTATATCAGGTAAAGGTAATAAATCTACATATTTAATTCCAGGCTGCAGCAGCCCACGCTGTTCTCTCGCACCTGGGCCCCACGGTACTGTACCCACTATACAACCAGCCCCAGGACACGCTCGTCTATCACGAGAACATTAGGAAACACCGCGCCTTCCGGAAACGACTCTCCGAACATTTGCGGAGACTACGCGTTGAAGCGGAGAATGTAAGTTATACGTTGTTTTGTATTGTTATTTGTATGCCGTATATAAAAGGGGTAGGTAGGAGGAAGCTAGTATTAAAACATTTCTGCAGATATTCGAGGTGTTGCATTTGTGTTAACTGGCAGAACTCAATTCCGCGCTTTACCTTGCTATGAAAATGTTCAATAATTCACTTCCATGAATGGGAAGCGAACCCACGTTCGTGGCGTTTACAGGTAAAAATTGGGCCACGGCGGACTTTTTTTCGTAATATATCTAATAAATAAAGAAAAACATGTAATTTACGGAAATTATACTACACTTGTTATTGCATTATATTAAGTGGGGCACTAGATGTAGAGAATGTAAATAAATGCATTGTAAGCCATAGTGCATAGTGCCTTATAAAGAATATTTTTATTTTTTTTCAGTTTATGGTTACTTTTGTATTTAGTTAATATATTTTTATATGGCTGTATAATGGTAGGTCTTTGATACTTTAAAAGTGTGTAAAAATGACATTAATTTAAAAATGACACAAGAATTAAAGGAAATGTCATTTGATTTTTTAAAATTTATGTTGTTGTCAGTTTCCGTTGTATTGTCACTTAAATTAATATGAGATCGATCAAAATATATAATAAATTAGTTTTAGTCGTTATATTGCCTCCATTTTAACTCTTTTTAAGTAATAATTTTTAATCTTTGTATATTTTTATTTCTAAATCAACAATAAATATTTTTAACTCACGTAAACCACACAAATAATTCAACATTTTAATACATTTTGCAGCGTGAAGACGCGTTAACCGAGGAGTACAGTCGACGCGCCGCGGATTGGATGCGGAGAGTGGAGAGAATAGAACAGGGACAGAAGAGGAAAGCGAAGGACGCGAGGAACCGCGAGTTCTTCGAGAAAGTATGTATTATAATATTGTGTTTTATATGATGGACATTATTTATTAGATGAATCATTGTAAAAAATGTAATAGGACTTATAATTTTAATATATTTTTTTGGGATAGGTATATGTATGATCAATTAAGTGAAAATAATTTTTAGAAAGCATATAAAAATTTTAAAGGATTGCTAGTAGTTTGTGACTTATTCAAATATTTTTATGATATTATTTCACACTAAATCAAGAAAAATATTCTGTGTCATGCTGTATCCCGCAAATAGCAGAGCAGTCAAAGGGAACCTAATGTTAAGATACATTGTGCTACCAAGAAAAAAATAATTTAATTGAATATTAATTGGCTCAATTGAATAGTAGAGTTCTTTGTTGATATCTAAAAGAGGAAAGAAGTGAAAATATTAAATATTTCATTTCCTCAAGTGGGAATTAAACCCACAACCTTTCGAATTACCAGTCACATGGCATGGCTGATGGAGATGATGACTGGTCTCTACAACTACCACGAAAATGTTTTATTAACATAACTGTTCTTCACCAGGTATTCCCAGAACTAAGGAAACAGCGTGAAGAGCGTGAGAGATTCAACCGTCTCGGTGCCAGAGTGAAATCAGAAGCTGAGTTAGAAGAGATAGCTGATGGTCTCCACGAGCAGGAGCACGAGGATAAGAAGATGAGGTCACTGACTGTGGTGCCTCCGTTACTGAGGGACCCCAAGGAAGCCAGGCCTTTGCATTTAGATACTAATAGTATGTTTATGTAGTATATTACTAAATTTTACATTCATTTGTTCAGCAACGTAAAGTTTTTTGTCACTTTCATAGAAAATGAAATCATGCAGATTGGATGGATGGAGCAGGAATAAAAAAAATGTTTTAAGTACTTTTTATTTAGTTCTTTTTAACTATTTAAATATTTAAACGATATTTTAAAAGAGAAATTATGTGGTGTGCTTCTTGGCTCCTCTCAGCAGACCTGCCTTCTGAGCCATTGGTAACTTCTTCCAAGACTAACACTTATAACATTATTATAATGCTTCTACCTCTTACTTATTTCATTAGGACTATTGTTTTATAATTAGTTATAATTATTTATCAATTGTTCCAGAGCGTTGTATAGACATGGAGTGCTCTCATAAGGCGCTTCAGCTCCGCAACGTGTGGTCTTCAGCCGAGCGGGAGGTGTTCCGGGATAAGTACCTGCAGCACCCCAAGAACTTCGGCACCATCGCCTCCTTCCTGCCCAGGAAGAGCGTTAGGGATTGTGTTAGGTTAGTTTGTGTTTTTGTTTTTATGTAAGAATAGGCCGTCATGGCGCAATGGCACAAGCGTAAACGTGACGGTTGTGGGTTTGATTCCACTCGGGGGAATGAAATATTTAATATTTTCATTTCCTCGTCCTTGTAACAAGGCAAAACCGCGGCTTTGAGTTCTGTCACTCAAAACGCAATGCCTTGAGAATTTAGTAGAAATTGGGCAACAGAAGAGTCTTAATGAGAGTATATAAAGCGTGAAGCTGAAAAAGAAATGTATGAACAGCTTTTACCTACGGTGAAGAAGCACATGGGGTGGTTATATATTTTAGAAAATAACTAAGAGTTGTGTGTATGAAATATTTTAAGTGCGTAACTCTAACCAGAGCAGGGATTTTTCCCCTTATAAATGGTCTTCTACTTTATCATATTGGTATAGATGTATAAGTATATCCAAACTACAACTTTGTAAATCTACTACAATCGTGTATTAACAAAATTATTGTGCTTATACATATATACTTTTATAATAAACTTTTATTATAAAATTATTGTATAAAAATAATTAAAACACTAAGTAAAGTGATTTCTTATACATTAATATTTTTTACTCCAACAGGTTTTACTACTTATCCAAAAAGGCGGAGAACTATAAACAATTGTTACGGAAGCCCCGGCCGAGGCGGCACGCGAGGCCGAGGCCGCCGCCGGAGCCTGAGCTGCCGGCGGGAGTCACCACGCGGTTGCAGCGGTCGCAAGGTATTTTGTGATGTCATGTACAAATAATATTTGTATACTAGCGTTGCCCGCTTAAACCACAGGATTATTTACTCTCGTGTTCTAGTAGCGTTATCATTTTAAAGACTATACACTGAAAACTATAGTTTCAGTCAATTTAGAAACACAGTTAATTTTAGTTGCAGTATTGTCAAACATAATAATTTAGTTTGATATAACTAACGTGCCAAAATACAATACCATTTTGTAAAAGTGTATTTAAATTGGTTAAGCCATTTCTGAGCATAACCTGCATAAATACAGAGACAAACAGAACAAAAATTTCCACAGAACAAAATTTTAATAAAACCATTGATTTGTTTTCTTTGACAATGATAAATGCCTTCAATTAATTATATGTGGGTTATAGACTGACTCCACCAAGTAGTGCAACCTATGTAATGTTAAAAACTGAAAAATAAACTGAACAATACTGTTTATACACTTTTAAGATATTGTAAATTGTAATAAAACTTGCCACACCGTCAATTGATATCTAGCAAAATAATATACTTTGTTAATAACATATTACTTACCTACCATATATTAAAGATCCAAAATCATCAAAATGGTGACCAGACATAACATAAGAAACTTAATATAAGGAAAAACCCATTATGAGTATGTGATTTTATTAGTTATAGTAATAAACCGGCATCACACGAAGTATATTAAAATTATATAAATAACCAATCATTTATATAAAAATAATACATCAACAACTATAATCAACGATCCCCTCTTCGCACCTAGGATCAGCTCGTACAACAGACAAGGAGCCGAGCCTAGAAGAGATGCAACAGACGGACCAGACCCCTGTCAACTGCATACCGGTGCCGCCCGCCGCGCCCGCGCATCCTGCCAGGTGAGAGATAGAGAGTAGAGAGTACTGTACTTGAAACTATTTCAATACAATCTTCTTTTAAAATACTACATAGAATTTTCTTGGAAAAACGAACTATAGAGAATTTCAACATAGAGAAGTTTTTCTTCAAATACATAACATAACTTCAAATAAACTCTACACCTTTATAATATTAGTATGGATAGATATATTGTTGGAGAAAGATTTGACCTGGGACCCTTGGAATATTAAGTAAATTCTTAAAAAGAGATTAAAATATTTTTAATTTGTTTAAAATGAAATGATAAGTAAGTTTTTATATAGTTTTTAAATTTTAATAGTAAAAATTTATGATTACTGTATAGGACAGTTGATTTAATATAAATAAATTAGATGCAGATAAAGATTATTTGTATTTAATACATTTTTAATTGCTTGAAAATTAATATGAGATATTTTACACATGAATGAAGTGTCCATTTCTTTCTATTTTATTCATTTATTATAATTTATTAATATTGAGAAAAACCAAAAACCAAACCAAAAAATATATATTATTTTAGCATATCATTTTAACAATATATTTGGTAGCATTTAAATCTCAGCGCCATCTATCTAAAATTATTAAACCATACCTCAATACCTCTGCTCTTAAACGCCATCTATACAGATTTTACAGCGTTTTATTAAAAGGGGTTGGTGTCACAACCCCTTTCAATTGATATTACCCACGGCATAATGTCAAAAATACCCGCAAAATTTTGTGGGTGGTGGTGGCGCTAGTGATGGTGAAAAAGATTAAAAGGATTTTGAGGCCGTAAATGCGACAGGTTGTGGATTCGATTTCCACTCGAGGAAATAAAGTATAATATGATATTTTTATTTCTTCGTTCTGGTAACGATGTAATAATAGTGGGGAACAGAAATGTTTTAATGAAATCGGAGTGCTTAACACTAGGCTCCCTTGCCTCTTCTGCTATATGCTTGATGCAGGGTGCAATTTGTTTTATTCAATTAGTTGAGGTTTTATTGTTATTTAAAATGATCATGTTATAAGAACACGACAGTAATTCAGATTAGTAAATTAATAATTCAAGTGTTCGAAGACGCAAGAGGGTCGCTAGTAATTTAATAATATCCTTATTGGGTAACGGAGTGCCTTAACACTGAGGAGGGAGAACTTCCATACCCCCCAGCTCATCGAGAAAAAGTGAAGCTGTCACGTTTTTATTTACACCTCAATTACGCTACAATTGTGTTCACAATGCATTATCTGAACAAAACCCGACCAGAAAATAAAACCTCAATAATTACTTTTTTTTAACCTTTAAAAAAAACAAATAACTAAGAAACAAAAAACCTCCAAAAGCAAGCAATTCAATAACAATAGCAGATTTACATTTTTGGTCAAACAGAAGTTTTATCAATAGAGAGAGAGGGCTGGCGGCTTTTTAATTACGCCGGGTCAACACTGCGCTATGTCGGTGCGGGGTCCCTCTGGCGTTTGATTGAAACGATTGGAACCCGTTGAAATATATATATACATATATACAAATTGGTCTGTCTTTTAATATATAGAATTTCTGCCAAGGCGGAGTGAACTTAAGACTCTTGTGTTAAGACGCTCCGTTCTCGTTAAGACACTTCCGTTATCCACTTTCCGCCGAATTCTGGAGGCATTCACATCGCTACCAGAGCGAAGAAAGGAAAATATTAAATATTTCATTTGTATAAAAAAATCCTTTATTAATATTAAACAAAAAAAATATTAGTATTGTGTTCCATTTTTTTATTATTACCAGAATTCACTATTAGATTTTTTAGTATAAAATACTCTAGAAACAAACAAATTTTTACCCCACCTATGTTGTGTATCTAAATACGCAAAAAAGAATATTATAAAAATTATAAAAATCTATGCTTAGAAAGAATTCAATATAGAATAGCAATTTACCGTCGCGCCCTAAAAGTTTTAATCTTGTCACTAGAAACTTTATAAACTGAAAAAATAAATTTCCATTCGAAATATGTTATTTTGTTATCGAACCCACTTCCTTCAACTTAATAATTAAGTATCACTAAACACCTAACCACCCAACATATTACAAAAATTAATCGTATTCGAACTATAAATACAGCAAATACTTCCTCCATCCTTATATGAAAGGAAACAATTTAGATTTCAACATAGTCCATTTTACCGTCCTATGAAAATGTAATCTTCATAAAACGTTAAAAAGTCAATGGAGAAAGGGGTTCCGGACTCTCCATGTTTGCCCTCCACTCTCCATTATCAAATTCCGTTATTTCTCTTTGTGTCTTAACGTTGAACCGTTTAAAATTCATATTCTTCGTCCAATCACTTAAGTCTTAAGATATCAGATAAACGCTTGTATCACATTGGCGTGTTGACATTTAATTTCAATTTAAGTCTTTCGTTTGGAAACTTATTGCTTTTTTGTTCTTTTAAGAATAATTTCTTTTATTATATTTTTCTTGCTGGTTTCTTGGACTTGTATTATTAATTATGTTCCTTTATCTTTACAATTCTTTTTAATTGGATTTATTAAATGCTGAATAACAGAGCTAAACGCTGAATATTCTCTGATTTGACATAGGAAAATGTTTGAGTTTGAGTTTATTTGTTGTTCAACCCTTACTATTATCCTATAACGATTTCTTAATTATAATAATGTTAATTACATTTTATTTTAATACTAAATGAAAAAGATACCACTAAAAAAATTGTTATCATTATTATCACTGAACATTTTTCACATTTTTACTCAATCACAGTACAGTATTTTCATCAATAAATCAAATAAAATACCCAATTTGGCCTCTCCCAAGGGAGGGGAGACTCGGGCCGGTTGTCAATAGAGATAGAAATAATAATGCGAATATTCGTGCGTGTGTTGACAATCACTCCCGCTTTTATTTGCGCAGGATCCCGCGGGATACGTGCGGAGCGGGATACGTGGAGGTGGTTGTCGATATCGATGTTTTAGTTTTTTTTAATATTAGGGTTTGTTTGTGGGTTTGGTGTGTTAAATTGTTTTTTTTTTTTATGTTTGTTAATGTTTATTAAAAACCTGTGAAGTTTATTTTTGTTTTTAATTTGTATCGTGAAAAGTTTTTGTCATTCGTAAATATTGTACGTTGGTTAGGCTAACTCAATGATCAATCACAATGATTTTATATTATTTAAATTTCAAGAATTTTTTCTATTCACATTTCTATCGATCGTAGTTAAAAGAAATATCGACACGAAAACATCTCTGCTCGTCTCCCGGTGGTTGTTTAGATTTTTACGCAAACACAGCGCCCATCTTTCTAATTGCCTTAATTAAAAGCGCCCGCCAATCGAGAAAACGAAGGCAATGGAAAAGTTTATTTTTTTGCGATTCCGTTGATATTATAGTGTGTTTGATAAATATAAATACAGTTTGTTAATTATTTTCGTAGAGTAAAACTTAAAGAGAATTATTATTTTAAGAAAATAATTATCAAATTGTTAAAAAAATTATTGCTTGTCAGCGTGTTAGATATTCGAGATTATGAATTCAAATCCATATGAAGTTTTAAGAGCATTATATTAAAATTTATATAGACGTTAACACTTTAAATGACAACAAATCATTGTTAACAAAATTTTGGCGTTGAGTTCCACTACTCTACTCGCAACGCCTCAAGAATTCAAAGAAAGTGGAGAATGGAAGTGTCTTAATGGAAACAGACTTAACACAAGGTTCCCAGATTCCCCTTACCTACCCTGCCATGTACGAGATACAAGTGTGAAGTTAAAAAAAATAAAATGATGTAGTTTTTAAATATTAACGTATAATTAATCATATCTTCACATGAAGACAAATGGTAGTGTACGAGTAAAGCCGGTATAATCCGATGCAGCGACCTTGTTTGCTTAACTGTTAATTAAACTCTAGTATAATTGCCCGAATTTTAAATATTAAGCTTGTATGCTATAAATTAAATATGAAAACTTGCTTTTTTATTTTTAAATGTCTCGTTATTTTTGTTGGGTAGACAGAACCTAGTTGTATCTTTATATGTTTAACTTATTTATATAAAGATATCTTATTATCGTGAAGCAATTTGAGTGAAACAATATCAGAGAAAAATGTAAAATCAAATGTCAGTAAGTTCAGTAATCTCCCAAGTTGCAATTTAAACTTCCAATAGACTTTGACTGCTGCCGTCGTTTTTACCGTTATAGTGTCAAATTAAGATTATAAATTATTTCATACCATTTTTTTTATGTTTAACATATGCATCCCCCAAATCTACAATCTGCAGTTTGCTTGGAAATTAATTAGACAAAATAACTTCCAGTGAACAATCATCAATAACTAATTATTTTCAGAAACTAGGTTATAACATAATTATATGTGATTGTTTTACTATTGTTGAGGTTTTGTTTCTGAAAGAGACACTTTTAGTAACTAGTTACTATTAGTAACTTTAAGTAACTTAAAGAAAAAAAAACTACCATAATTATCGTCAATTTTTATTTGTTAGGTTTCTATTTTTTGTAAGGCTTAATACTTATTTATTTAGTTCGCCATTACTAATGTTTATTAAATAACAATATTTAATATACCCATGCAAATATAATAAAACGAGATCTTATAATACATACTACATATATTTAAAAATAAATAAAAAAAACATCAAAATCAACATACATTTGAGCTGATTAATGCGATATTACACAAACGCAAACACGAAACGGGCGAGGGATGGGGAGGTGCGGGCCGAGAGGGGCAACGGTAAACATAATTAGCGCAATTCGCCACTCTTTATATTACCCATTTACCCCGCGGCTCCCCGGTCGCGGCAGCATTAATAAAGTACTCGCGAATTAAATACAATTACTTCTTAGCATATATGTAGGTATATATATTTTTAATTAAGTATGTTAAATATTTATGTGTGATACTAGTTTTTTATTGCGATTTTTCCTGCGTTTCAGTTTAAAATTGAGTTAAGATAATAAGAATTGGGCTAAAAATGAAATTGTTTTTGAAGATATGGCAGAAACAACTATTATATATTTTTGTTAAAATACATTTTATCTAGATTGTGGCATCGTCTTTTGCTCTGGCTCATAACTTACATGCTGACAACAAAATACTATAGAATTATAGTATAGAAAGTCAACTTATACTTGACAACTATAAGTTGACTTTCTATACTATATTTTATACAGTTATTACAACTTTTGTAGTTAACATTTTTTGTTTACTATGTAAAATATATAAAATAAAGTTCAGAGTAAAATAAAAGTTTTAAGTTTAAAGATGAACTTAATCTTATTCTGATTTTTTGTTTATTTTCTACTTTTTTCTGTTCTCTACTTTTGGATTTTCGATGACATAATTTGACGAATGTTATGGAACCGACCGATAATCGATAATCATTACGTATATTATAACACATGATATTAATTATTATTAGAAATAAACCACTTCTCGCATACATAATATATATCAATAAATACTGATCAATCTATTTTCATTCAACAGGTCGGAGTTGAACAGAACGCCGCCATTACCTCCTTCCCCGCCACCAGCGTCGTCAGCACCACCGGTGGCCATCACCACGACTAGCTTAAGCGTTCCCAGCCCCAGCTCCATGAGCTGTTCCAGTGGCTCTAGTAACCCCATTGTCCCAAATAGTTCAGTGACCAGTGTGTTGACAAGTACTAGTGGTGTCAGTGTCAGTGTGAGTGTGTTAAGTGTGCCGAGTGTACCTAGTGTCCCGGTGGGCAGTCCGGCCCCGGCGCCTACGCCCCCGGTGTCGGAGACACCGCTGCCGCCCGCGCCCTCGCCCCAGCCACCAACGGTTACAACGAGCACTCCTACTGTGATTACTGTGAGTTTTGTGGTTTTTATTGAATTATTACTAATTACTTAATTAGTGGTTACTAATTTCTTATTGGAGAATTGGTTATTTCTTATTGGAGAACTAAATTATTCTGTTTAAATTTTTTTACATTTTTTTTTTATTTTACAGGAATGTATAAGAGTAGAGTTATATTTGAATTAACATTAATGAATGTTAAATATTCATTGCTATTTAATTTGTTACCCTAGGTGAACAATTATAAGCTTTTTATTGTTTTGTTCGGTTCTCACTCCGAGAAATCTCGAGAAGATTGCGGAAAGTGGGGTACGGAATGTGTTAATCACTAGGTGTCCTCCGCCTCTGCATATTATATGCGACACACAATGTGTAGCTAAAAAATATAATATGTATAAAGATAATTATAATTGAAAGTTTCTGTCAATATCTACTTATTCTTTTGTAAATATAATTTATCTACAATAACCTCTTCTTCAATCTCGAAACCAGACGACATCAGTGTCGAGCGGCGGTGCCGGCGGCGCTGTGTCCACGTCGTCGTCGGGCAGCGCGCCGCCCACGCCGCAGCCGGCGCATCCGCCCACGCCCACGCATCCCCCGCCCACGCCTGAACCAGGTATGTTAATATTGCTCTCAGCTTCACGCTCTATCCCGCTTACAGTGGCGTAGGTCACTTCCCCGCTGTATCCCCTATATAGTAGAGTAAATCAGCTTCATGCTGTTTCACTTATAATTTGTGAATTTAATAACTGGTCATCAATGGCTTCAGAGTGAGTTGAGAGTTGTCAAGAGTGGTTGTAGGTTTGATCCCTTCTCGGAAAATAGTTATATTTAAATTAATTTTATATTTTCAAAGACAAATCGCCGATTAGGGTTTTGCATACTAAGTTAATTGTCAATACGCAAACTTACAAAATACCATGCTTTTATAGAGAAGGCGCGAAATTAAAGAAAATATAATATAATTTATGATTTGAATTTATTTATTTACTATGGGACTCTTGAGGTGATAATTAATATTTTATATGTTCAATTTAGAATTATTATGTATATGTCGTCTCTGGGTCTACTCCTTGCATCTTCTATCATTTAGTTGTATTTAGACACAATCTTTAATTAATAAAAAAATGCTTAAAAATTATTAAAAAAAGAAAATGTTTATTGCAAAAGTCAAGTTTCTTGAGATATAAAACAGTAAAATCATACTAAATATATAATTTTTTTGTTACAAAAATTGAAATTATAATTATTTTTATGTGTAGGATGGTTGATTTAGATTTTATTTGCAATTTTAATTTAAATGTCAATATTTCACACGTTTCTTACGAATGTGGGCTATTTTAATTTGAAAGTATGGTTAGTAATAATTATTTAGTAGTCATACGTTATAAAACAAATTGTAAATTTTTTTATTAATTTAATTATTTGAATAATATTCAAAATATATTTTTTAATATTTAAAAAAATAAAAAACACTTCTATTATTTTATAAAATAAAATCTACGGACCTTGTGTATAATAAAACTAATTACTTTAGGACGTATTTAAATAAAACACTCATTCACCATAATTCATAAACATTTATTTAAACAACCATAACTAAATTGCATTAACCTAACCGCGTAAGCTCGCTCGATCACCCATACTGCACATAATACTGATATGTTACCCACTTTGCTGTTCACGCACTGGACGTCGACGGCTCGGGGGAGTTCTGACCGGTGGTCTCCTCAGCATGGCACCTCTTCCTGTGCTTGTGGACGAAGTAGTACGAGGGGAACTTGGAGCCGCAGGTCTTGCAGGGGTAATAGTGTATCGTAGTGCGTGTTTGCGTCTTGCGGTGGCGACACGGCCATTCTCGTTCTGGGGAAGGTTCCCGCCATGCCACGTTGAGGACCCGGCTGAAGCGCACCGGGCCGTCGCACGAGGCTATGTCCAGTACTGTGTTGTTCGGACGCTGTGGTGTCTCGGGCTCGATGCGCTCCACGTCCAGCTCGCTCGATGTGGTTGAGGAAGGTGACGGTGGTGGTGGTGATGCTGGGGGCGAAGGCGCTCTAGCCCGTCTCGGCACTGGTCGGTGAGCCCCGGGCGGCGGCGCCGGGCGCGCCACGCACGGACTCGGCCCCAGCCAGGCGCGGTACAGCGACAACATCCTAGCGCCGCCTCTCGAAACCGACTGAGCGCGCGCCCGCCGGCCCCGCTTTATATACACTGTCTCCCTCAACTTTGCACCGAAAATTGTTAAACGTCTTATGAATTTTAAATTAGCGATTAAAAATGGACGCGAGAGTCCCCATCTCACTATCTCATCACAGGAGTGGCCTATTCAATAACACACAAAAACCGCAGCCCCCGATACTTTAATTCGAAATATTCGCTGGCACATTTCGAAAAATGTAAATACGGGAGCTCGACAAAGCATTTGACAGTTTTTTTTTTATTTCGCGGTTCTCGAGCCACGACGGCGTATAAAATATTCCTCTCAGCATAATAACCGGCGAGTGTCTGTGAGTCGGCAAACACTTAATTCACTTAACGGAGGTCCCCGGGGCCGGCGGACCTTGTTCAACACCGCCCCATTGAGAGTTAAACACCGAACGTAACTAGCATTCATAACTGTCTTTTGTTACCGGCTACTTGAGATTTTAGGGAAATTAGGCTCTTGTTGGAGAACGTGAAACTTCTCCCCAGTCGAGGGGTATTCTGAAGGTGGAATATTTTATATCTGTTACAGTCTTTATGGACATTGTGGTTGCGTTTAGTTTTGCTTGTATATATGCACTATATTGCAGTGAAATTCCTTAAAGTACTTGAAAATGAAATTGAGGCCAAGTAGGTCTGAAAACGAGACGATTGTGGATTCGATTCTCACAGTAGAATTAATTATTTTCATTATATCGCTCTGGTAACAAGACGAAGTGCAGCGTTGATTACCAAAGATTAATAAATTAGGCGGTATTTGGAAAATAGTGTCTTGCTCTGCTCACTTTGATATATGCGGGATATATCTTGGAGCTGTAAAAAATATGAAATTTCATAAAAATAGTAGTAATATCTGTGCTATATGTTATAATCAATCAGAAAAGATTGAATTGTCAGTCAGTCAACAAAAGGAACGAACAATTGTCGTATAAAATCCAAGAGTTTCTCTCTACAATGACTACTTTATTATTCAAAGCTATTATTTCCCTAAGGTAGAGTTCTTCTTTCATTTTTTTATATTCAATTAATATATAAATAAAAGATGTCAAGGAGACTCTTTGTATAGGATTGTCAAATATAAATTTTATAATTGTGTTACCAAAATACGTATTTTCCTCTATTTATTTGTTCCATGTCATTTAGGACTTTCATACATATTTGAAGGAGGGTGGATATATCCAAGGACATATCCAAGGAATCAATATTGTCAACTGTCGGTAATCGAATCTACTGTCGCGTTAACAGCCAGCCTAACCGACCCTACCACCATCAGATCTTCACTCCCAAAAAATAATAAATATCAATCGATATAATAGAAAATGGGTTCGTTTTGTACGATTTTTGGACGGTTCCATCACAAAATTAACATGTCCGAGGGCTTAAACCCGTCACGCGTAATCCTGGCTCCACTGTCACGGCGTCCACGTTCACACGGAATACCAAATCAACCCTGTCTCGCTTTAAAAGGGATATGTGCTGTTGCTCCCGTATTGCTGACTTTTAAATGTGATTACAATTCGGATTATTTCTTTTGTTTAAATTTAATTGTTTTTATATAAAGTTATTTACTAGATTTTAGCTCCTGCTTTAGAAACGGTTCAGGTGATGGAACATAGTATGTAGATCAATAAATGGGCTATACAACACTTAAGGATTTTTCGTTTCGAACCTAGCTGCCTTCGAAATACAAGCATTTTGAAGGTTCTTTAACTTCTCCCCGCATATAGCAGTATAGGCAGAGTTAACCTGGGAACCTAATGTTGAGACACTCCGTTTTCCTTAAGACACTTACGTTCTCCACTTTCGCGTCGCGTCTACAATCGCACACTTGTGCCTCTGCGCCACGACTGGCTTCAGTCGGGAGTTTTATAACTCAAAAAAAAATTGAAAAATCTTTATTTTTATTAATATTAATACGTAATTTTTCCAATAAACATTTTAATTCCTAAAAATATTTTTATATTTTATTAAATACACATGAATGTTAAAACAGTATTCAAATCAATTCCAGTACCGCAGCCCACCCCGATCTCGTTTAATCTACAAGATGTCTCCCCCGTGTTTGCTGACCAAATACAGTTGTCAGCTCGTTAAAATGTCACGCTCGGTATCACGGCAAACACGCGACACGCAACAGCCGAATCGTTTCTAGCGTGATATTTCACGTTGTGGGAGTGATTGCTTGCGATATTGATACTGTTTGTTTATCTCGTATGTTTGTTTGTGCAAAGCTACAAAACTAGGTGGTTTTTTTTGCAAGGATTTCACCTAGTACCTATAAAAAAATTATGTCTTTTTCTTGTAATTGATTGTAAATGTATGAGAATTATCTTATAACAATTTTGCAACATTTCCATAACATTTTCCGTGTTTAGTATTGCCACTCAACACCCAATGCCTCGAAAAATTCGGCGGTAAGTAGGGAACGGAGTGTCTTAACACTAGGTTTAATTTATTTATTTGTTTTTAAAATTTAAACGCATAACTTAGTTTTAATCTGCGGGGTACTTAACATAATTAATATTTGCCAAACAGTCCAAAGCGAGTCCCACGTTGGTTGGGCGCCGCTGTACGTACCCACCGCTAATGAACGCCGAATTATGCTGAGTTTAATTACACAGAATAAATCGTGGAGTCGGATCCAATTAGTTCTTGTGCAAATATCAGTAATTGGTGTGTATTAATCGACAGCGCTCGAGCTTAGCTGGAACGGCCTTTTGCTTTTGTTTGATGTATAAAAGATGATTTTGATACTTTTGGGTGGTTTTTACCGGTTTGTTTAAATCGTTATATTTATTTTCAGTTAAATTATGTTATATTTACCAGCACCATTGTTACCCGTGATTAACTTGGAAAGAACTAGAAGTTTATATGGTACATGATACATTCTTGGACATATTTGAGTCGCAACAAAATGTTCTGAAAAAGAAAAAAGAACTTTAACACGAACATGTCTGTGCAAAGCTTAAGTTCAGAAAAATGTCCAGAACATTTTTATTTCCTTGCTCTGGTGTACAGGAGTGTCTTAATGGGAACGTTATGCCTTGTCACTAGGTTCCCAGGTCCATTCTGCCTACCTTACAATGTGCGGGATAAAGCGTGAAGCTAATAAAATGAAACAGAGTAACCCCGTAGATATTTGGCTCATTCATATAAAAGTTCACGTTGAAAACTTTCTTTTAGTTAATAACAAAGATTGCAAAATAAATATTAATAATAAAATTACCTTTATTAATAGATCTTTGTCTTTCGTAATAATTGAAGCGCACAGTTTAGTTTGAAAGTGCAATTTGCACGTTAAATTATCCACGGAAACTGCATTTAACTGTTTGTTAGTTCTAAAACTCTTAGTTCAACCAACAGAACGGAAATAATAGCATTATTATATAACATTCACAAATTTATGTATTTCCAAATTTATGGAGGCGTCTGACTTTAAACGCGATGGTTGTGGGTTCAATTTCAATTCGAGTGTTTTTTTCGCTCTGGTTAGAAGACAAGGCGCGGCGTTTAGTTCCGCAACTTTAAATAAATTGTCTCGAAAATTGGGCGGTGCGTGGGCAACGAAATAGCTTAGGTTTCCTCTGCCTTTTCTGCCATTAGGGAAAAACGTAGAGCAGCCTTATTTACAAAATTTGGGTTTTATACTTAGTTCAAAACAGGCCAATAATTAGTTTCTATCCTTAACATTTTGTAAAATAGTCAGAGATCCTGGTGTAGCTAATCTATCTGTTTTTTACCTCCCTATGATTGAAAAGACATTACTTTGCAAACCCAACACAAACCTATCCGAAAGGCAGCAAACCTACTTTAAAATAATATTGGATCATTAGGTTAAAACTTCACAACATCCACTTCTATCAGCATTAAATATTTATTTGTTCCAAATAAAGTTGGACCGATCAAGTGATAACAGTCAGCAGTTGAACGGAACGTTAAATAATGTATAGCGGATTATGAGACCGCCCCTAATCTGGTCCGCTTTGCAAATTGGCGCCCAACGTGGGCCTGAATATTGCATCTGTCTGATGCAACCTGATTTAGGAAACATTGTTCTGATTTAAACCTGAATGTTTAATTGAATACTGCTTGCTATACGGTTTTGATATCGGATTAATTGTATCATTTGCGGATTTTGTGCTTATTATGTGTATTTTGGAGCTAATATTTGTTTTATTATGGTTTGAAATTTAAAAAATAGGAATATTTTGTTACGCTGCAATTAAAGAAATATATGTAACCTGTTACACTGAGATTCTTAAATACATTACATAAAATGGTTGTTTGTTTTAATTTTAGCGGTCACAGAAAGAACGAGCACGCCTTCCTCCATCGTGCCACCTTCTACGACAACTACCAATGTCACCACCAGTTCTTGTGCGGTGTGCTCAGCGACGGGTGCGACGCGCGCCGTGGCACCTTCCAGAGCAGCTCAATATGGCCTGGATCCTTCGATAGCTGGTGCCAGGGTCTGTGAAGCGTGCCACTGTAGATGTGTCAGAGCGAGACGGAGTAGGTGTACCGTGCCTTCGTGTGCAGGGCCGAGGGCGAAGAGGCTTAGGCATCTACCGCCTCGCTGGCACGATCTGCCTATAGAATTGAAGACTCCTTTGATGGATGAGTTTCGTAAGTGACTTTATTTGTTTTTTGTATTAATTTTTATTTTTTGTGATAGTTTTCATTTTGTTTTGTCCTTATTATATAGGCAAAAACATTACTTAACCACGTCTTATACAATTTATCCTTCGCTCCGCAGAAATCCCAAGTGACCTCAGCAAGTGTTGCTTAACCTGTTTCAAGAGGATAACTCGACGGCTAGACACGATAGGGGAGGGGGGTTCCGCCCCCGAGCCCACCGAGGACGAGGCCGCGAGGTTCCGTACGCTATTACACGAGCACGGCACCGCCTGGGAACGAATGTCGACCGCGAGTGGAAGAACTCCTGCCAGCTTAAAAGCGTTTTACTTTACGTATAGGAAAAAACTTAAATTGGATTCATTGTTAAGTGAACGACAGCCCTCTAGGGGTAGTGATACAGATGACAGTATACTAAGTTCGGGGGACACGGATACGGCAAGTGCGGACTCACCAAGACCGCCGCCTTTGCCTGGGCCGAGAACGGACGCCGTGGCCCCGAGGAGACATCGGAGGGAAGAGTACGACTCCTCTGCCACGGAGACTGCTGATGAAGAGAATGATGCACCTAGTGCGAAGGTATGTGTTTCTTTTTCTTAGCAGCTTTACGTTTTTTCCCGCCTAGGTGGGTAGATGTAGTAGGTGGTGTTCCACACTTCTCGACCAAGTTTTGGGACATTGTGTGTTGAGCCGTGTAACTCAGCGCAGTGCTGTCCGATGAACAAAGAAATGAGAATAATTATAATTTCTTTTCTCCTCTTCCTATAATTTTACATATAGAAGCTGTCCAAGAGTGGCCACAAATTTAAATCTCTGTTTTTTTTAAATACATTATCTCAGTAACTATGTTCTCTAGTTCTCAATAAAAAATAATTGTTAGTCTTGTTTTTAAATGTTCATATCTATTTATTCCAGACTGTAGCCCCAACACCAATCCCCGTACCGTGTTCGACTCCCAGCGCCCCCAGTATAACATTGGGTACTATGGGGCCGGGATCGGGGAGCATGGGGTCGGGACCGGGAAGCATGGGGTCGGGGTCAGGGTCTGGATCAGTAAGCATGGGGTCAGGTTCTGGGCCCACGACACAACTCACAGTGCGTGACGTGGTGCTCAATATGATTGAAGTTAGCTTATTGAAGAACGCGCGACCTCCCCCATTGCCGCAGATTCAACATCAGCCTCCAAAGGTGAGCTGCAAATTGTATTATAAAATTATTAATTTCAAATATTTTATAATTTGATTTATTATAAATGTACAAGTTTTTAACAACGTATTCCTCACTCGGTCTAGACAAATTCAAAATATTATTTTTCTTTTTTAATTATTATTTTATTACTATTACTACTACGCGATGATAATTTTCTCTATTATTCTAATTATTATTATTATTCTTAAAATAACATTTTCCCATTGATTTTTTATACATAACAAATTTAATTTAATTTCAATAACTATTATATTTATACTAGTTTACAAAATTTTATAGATGCAATATTATTACATAATTTTATTTAAAGTAGAATTTTAAACGATATTTAAATGATTATCGATAGATATATAGATAACGTTATAATTCTAAGTTACTGTGTTCCAATTTACCCTTTAATACGAACATTTTACAGGTATCAACACACGAATCACTAGCAACACTCACAGTAGTAAGCGGGCCAGGACATGCCAACTCACCCCATTCCCCTCGTTCCCCACATCGAGGGGCCACTATAACACCAATCCCGCCAGACAAGGACGTCATGTTATTACATATAGAGCCCCGTCCCGCCCAACATGGCGGACATTCCGCCCAACATGGAGGACATCCCACCCAACACGGTGGACACTCCGCCCAACATGGTGGACATCCAGCCCAACATTCTGCTGAACCTCTTTTGGACCTGAGTGTGAAACGGCCAAGGCATGATGTGCCTAAGCCTGTAAGTATTTTTTAATTTACTTAATAATAAAAAATATTATATTTTTTAAAACGATAATATGTAATTGTGCTATTTTTGTATTTTTTTATGTGACATGCTGTCACTATTGTGACTTTAATATGCTTCATATGAAACTAACTTTCGATAAATCTAACAAAACTAAAACTACAAATCACTAACAAGATATTTCATTACAGCAACACCGCAACGCCGAATATGCTTTCTACCGTACGCAATCAGAACGGGAATCTCCGACTAATACTAAACCGAAACCCGTTGCTTCTCCCCGACCCGCCATCAAACTGCCTAACCCCAAGGGTTCCATAACCCTAGGAACCCCAGTCGAAACCAGATTCGAGAGGATCCCATCTGATACTAAAACTGGGTCCATAACTGCGGGAACCCCAGTCCATGGGCCCCATCATCTGCCGGAGAAGAGGAATTTGGATTATCACAGACGGAGAAGTCCAGGAGGCGCGTACTATGGGACCAGCAATCAGCCCAGACCGCAGTCGCCGTCGTCGTATTCTACGGTAATTTTGCTTTTTATCAATTTTAATTATCTATTGAGAGGTAATTTTCTAAATGTAAATGAAATGAAAATAAATTCATCTTCATCAAAATGAAATAAAATATTTCTCATCTTTTTACATTTTATATATAAGTGATAATTTCAAAATATGTATTTCTTAATCTTTAAAAAAAATTGAAATATTTCTTTTTATTTTCCTTTATGAATTTCTCACTTTCTAAATTTTAAAACCATTTGCTAAAGATGTATTGCATTTGCTTGTTAAAGATGATGGTTAGTTAATGAAAAATAACTTATTATTATTTACTCCAATCCCAGGCAACGGCAGCAGTATCCCGAGGCCCGTACACCGGTTTAGAACGGAGACAAATCATGCTAACAGACTTCATCACCTCTCAACAAATGCACGGGAACACGCGGCGGGAACGGGAACATCCCCAACACCCCCAACACCCGCAACACCCTCAACACCCTCAACACCCCCAGCACCCCCAGCACCCGCAACACCCTCAGATAAGGAGGGACAGGGATACAGTGTCAGTCATACAGAGACATAATACGCACGCGTATTCACATCAACATCCGCCTCCAGGTGAGTTCATGTTTTTTTTTTATTTCTACGCTGTATCCCGCAAATACCGGGGTAGACTGAATAAACCTTTACACAAAAATTTTTAAGACATTGTGTTGTTTGTGCGTTTGATACACACTTAAGAGAATTAATTATTTAATATTTTCATTTCCACCCTCTGGTAACTAGACAAGACGCGGCGTCGAGTTCCACCACTCAACAAGCAATATTACAAAAATTTTACAGGTCAGGGGGTATGGAGCCAGTCCTCTATATAGCGTGAACTTTAAAAAAGAATCACTAATAGTCTACTCTTCTCAATTGTTTTGTTAAAAATTGTCTTACTAAATTAATTAAAAGTCATTCACGTTAGAAAGTATAATATCGAGTTTTTTTCAGAGGATAAAAGAGGTTTTTTTTGTTAATATGTAAAGTACAAACTCGTTTGCTAAATATTTTTTTCTTCCACAGGTCACGAAGCATTCACCTCCTTAGTAAATGCAGCATCAGCGGCCCCCGCACTGCCGGTACCCCGAGCCAGGGATGAGCCCGCCGAGCACCACCACCACAACATGCACGAGATCAAGTGAGTGTAGTCAAAGTCAGAGTCAAATAAATTTCAAGTCAAAGTCAAATAATACAAAAAGAAAAAATCAAAAATCATAAAATCGTTATGCCATATAATATATTGAAACTTTTCCCTTATCAACTAAGTGACTGACAGACAATGCACACATAAGAGAAGATTTCTAGAAATTCTTAAAGACACAAAATTTTATAGTTCACGCAAATGAAATTAATAAAATAATTATTTTTTGCAAAACAGGGGTTCTCGGGAGTTTGCTTTATCTCAAAAGTACGCGCAATACACAAACAACGACAGACGCGCGCCCTCACAGCAACCGAGAGATGGGTAAGATACACTTGTAGATTTTAGTAGAATTGTTCTTAAATATATTATAAATTCTTTTTTTTACCATTTTCTAAGAGTTATTTCACACTTACCAATATTACTGTTTTAGAAAACATAAAAAAATATCCCAAGATTTTTTATTAACATTTCAGCATGCACAGGGAACGCTTTACAGTGCCAATGGCGGAACGTCACTACGTCATAGAGCCTCGACCTCTACATATGCAGCACCAACAACATCAGCAACACCAGCAACATCAGCAACATCAACAACACCAACAGCATCAGCAACATCAACAACATCAGCAGCATCAGCAACATCAACATCAGCAGATGATTGAACGGCATAATATGCAGCATGGACAGGTTAGTATTGCTTATTATGCTACGAAATATATTAATGTTGCTTTTGTATCATATGATATCACAATTTTTAACTGGATCTTTTTTTTTAACATGCATTCTCCTATTTTATAACATTATCAATTTTTTACCGTACATCCTCCTTCGTGTTCTCTCCATACAACGTGACATCAGCGAAGTGCTTGACATCAGCGTGCTCAACTGGCACCCTCAAAATGCCATAATTAAAGAACCATACCATTTATTTCTGTCATATGATCCTTGATATGTTTTTTTTTATTAGATTAAAGTATTTAAAAATAAATTATTGGAAATATTTCCTATCTATTATTTAGACAAAAAATATAAAATATAAAATTTAATATTATTATAAATTTATTTCCAGCAAAACGAGGATCGTCGTTCGGCTGGCAGTGTGGGTAGTGTGGGCAGCGTGGGGGTCTCCTCCGCCTACAGTCCCGCTGGGAAACGAACTTTGCATACTATTGATAGGAAAGATGGGTAGGTTGGAATAGTTTTGTATAGTATACAATTTTTTATTTTATTTGTTTTAGTTTCACGCTGTATCCCGCATATAGCAGGGTAGGCAGAAGTAACTTAGTTGTAAGACACTTTGCTTCCCACTATCCGCCCAAATTTGGAAACATTGATCCTTAAAAATTGGGATATCGAATTACATAATTTTCATTGATGTTTTTATTAATTTAACCCCTTTATGTTCATCTGTCCGGTTATACCTTCGACACTACATGATATATTTTAAAATTTTCTCTTCCACAGACGACCACCAGTGAGCGTTGCGACATCAGTAGGAACCATATCCATGTCAAATACTCCAGTAGTGGGGCCGCCCTCAGGGGCTGTCTCTGTGCCTGGTGGTGGGGTCCCGCCGACGGGGGCGGAACGAGCAAGACCTGGTGACAGCAGTAAACTGACGGCCGCATCATTGATTAATGCGATAATAACTCATCAGATCAATCAGACTTGTGATCAGAGATTTCCACCTGTGAGTGTATTGTGCATTATATATTATTTGATTCGTTATTTAGTTCAGTTGCTCCGTTCAGTAATTTGGTTCATTAATTATAATTAAATTGGTCTTTCGAACTTTCAATTATTTTGTAAGTGTTTTTGTTTGACTGTTTCATAGTTCAATTTAGTCCATTCACTCATTCGATTCAATTTTGTTCATTCACTGTGTGATTTATGTACACTGTTGCAAATTTCAACTTTTATTACTTATTCTTCATTTACATTGTACAGTCATCTTCATTTCAAAATAGAATACAACTAATTTTCATTTTTATATTCTATCTAATTTATATATTTTATAGTATATCTTTTTTTACAGTATACCGAAGTAATTAGCAGTATTATTATTAAATTCACAGATCATTCGAGAAGGAGAGCCCGTCCAACAGCAACCAGATCGCGTGATAACAATCGATCACGCACGAGACCGGGAACGGGAAGCGGAACGAGACCGGGAAAGGGAACGGGAGCGTGAACGAGAACGAGAAAGAGATGACAATATGACTCATAAAACAAGCATCAAACTCGGGGAGTTGGCGTCAAAGATCATTGTTAGGGACTTTAATAGTCCGAATACTAATTCATTAATGCATCATAAGTAAGATTTATTTATTTTTTAAATTTTTAGGACCTAATAAAAATCTTGTTTTTTTTTTACTTTTAAGTTCAAAAGTGAAATATTGTAAGTAGATTTGTAAGAGGGCTACAAAATTCTCATATATAATTTGCTTCTTCAGTCGCTTCGCCGTGTCGAGCACGGACACGTACGTGGCCAGCAGCGTGGCGGGCGGCGTCGTGGGCGGTGTGGTGGGCGCGGGCTCCGAGGGCGGCGACGACTGGCGCAGAGACACGCCCAAACACGCGCCCTACCTGGAGCCCGTGTCGCCGCCCGATAACCAGTGCAGTGGGTTAGTGTTATCTATTTTATGATTTTTAATTACATAAATTAAGAATAAGAAAAAACTTGTACCCTTTGTTGCTTGAGATATTTTTTATTTCGAAGTATAGTTATAAAAAAAGTTGACTTTTAAAAAACTCTAGTTTAGATTTTTTAAAGAATTTTAGTATTTTGTCCCTGTCTAGATTTCATAATCAGAAATTGAAAACAAAATCAATCCCTTTAGTAAAAAGTTATCGTCTATTTTTTTTTCAAAAAATCGTAAACGTGTATGAAAAAATATTTTTCCTTTCATATAATTCTAATTTCATTACTTATTTCGTTCTGTCTTCTTCTAAAATATATTAATTTGTTATTTCCATTTCAGCCGCAGCTCCAGCACCACGAGCGTGGGCGGCGGTGGGGCTGGCGGGGCGGGCGG
>FAPP01011804.1:7182-18252 GCA_001485965.1 Heliconius ismenius | reverse complement strand
AAAATATTAAACATTTCATTGTTCGTCGAAATCCCGCTTACACGCTGCTACTGCGCCACGACGACGACGGTTAAACTCCGCCGTACAACATGTTGTCATGTCTCTGTTACATACGGGAGGATGAATCTGTTACCTTTCCGGACGTGCCCCCGTTAGTTCACAACTTTCCACTAAGCAGACCGACTAGCGATATGAAAGCTAAGCATATTATTAGTAAAAACATATAATTCTAACAGGTGTATGACGACATTCCAATAGTGAAAGTGGTGTGACCAATGAAATGTATGAACTTATTATTTTATATTTCCATACTAGGTTCCCAAGTTCCCTCTTGCTATGCCCACAGATCACAGGTTCCCAGGGTTCCTCTGCCTACCCTGCTAGCAACGAGATACAGTGTTAAGCTAATAAAAACGTAGGCACACGCTGTATCTTGCATATGGCAGGGTAAGCAAAAAGAGCCCAGTGTTACTAGTGTTAAGACACTCCGTTCTTTACACAACCCCAAATTTTCTAGATAATGCGTGTTGTTGGGTGGCGAGACTCATTGCGGCTTTTTTTCTTAATATCAGAATGAGGAAATAAAAATAGTTTATTACCTCGAATAGAAAACGTAGTATTATTTCTTTAATGGCGTGTAATGATTGTATCAATTGTTGGTAGGCCTTATGACGACCGCCCAACTTCCTGCACTCACCTGTCTTTTACATACGCGTACAGCAGGGTAGGCTCGTGTGTATTGCGTTGATTTAGAAGTTGAATTGATTTATGCTCCAGGAGACCGTAGATCTGATATTAATTTGACGGACATAGAAACGAAAAACAAAGTGATTCTATAAAGGTTCCGTTTTTTATTACGGAACCCTCGTTAGGAGAAATCGAGTCATTCTTAACGGATTTTTTTCTTTTGAATACGAAATCTTAAAATTGGACTGAAATGGAAATAATTTATATCCCACTGCGATACGGCGGCGCTAAACCTTGTAAATGATCAATTTATAGAAACATAGTAATAAAGAAACATAGTAATGTAGACGTGACCATTGCTTTCTCTAAAGAGGAAAGGAAATCTGTCTAGTCATAGATTCATTATAAAATAGACATTTCTATTGACTTTATAAAAGTGACATTTTTGTTAATCCTGGTAAATTCGTATAATGTTAGATTCATTGAAAATAATATTTTTCATTTCCTGGTATAAAATACTAAATGTATTCAATAAAAAACTAAAACGATGCGTTCAGTTCCGCCATCGCATACACGGGCGGTGCGCGGTGCGGTGCACTATGTTCCCTTTGCCAACCCTGCTATATGCGGGTTACAGCGTGAAGCTCTCCTTACATAAATACAGATATTGTTTGTTCTACCGTGTAATTTTCGATACATAAGAAACAAATGCCTTAAATAAAAGAAAAAAAAATTGTATAATTATAGATTACAATTTCAATAAATGAAATGAAAGTGGTAAAGCTCTACATTTACATACATTTTTTTATGAAGAAAGGTATTTTTGTTTTAATACAAAAAAAAAAGGTTTTGACAGATGGACAGACAGACATACAACGGAGTGGACCTATAAGGATTTTTGATATCTATAAAGGCACCGTTCTTTTTTATTAAAATTCAGAACCCTAAACGTTCTTCAAATAATTTTATTTTCACCGTTAAAAAATATTCCCTCAAAAGGTAGATGAACCTAGACTCACCGTGGACCCCACTGGGACTGCCAACAACAAACATACATACATCGAACATCTGTCACTTGTAAACTCTTTGCCGAGGTCATCTCAACAGATCTCGGGGCGTCGCCCTCGCGTGTGGCATTCGTTTTAGAGTACTAAACTTTAGTTTCTAATGCGATTTGAGAATTGAGTGACCGTGACCGCGGCGGTAGTGGGTTCCGCCACTCACTCATCGCCGGCGTGAAGCTATACAAGTGTGAAATCAAGAATATCGTGTGTGAGGCAATAATGTCGTAAATGGTAATAATAATAATTTACAAATAAGAAACTCTCGACACAAAAATTTGCAATAAGTAATCAATGTATAAAAATAACTAAAAAACAAGTAGGAAAGTGGTGGTAATCTTTAAACATCTGAACATATGTTGTCCAGAACATGATTGTGGCTTAAATCTCAAGCAAAAAACAAGAAAGCTATATATCTATATAAATACATTCGAAATTGAGCTCCACTGCCTCATAAGACCGTGACGTTAGCACGTTGTTACGCAACGCGAGAGAACCTTTCAAAAATTCCAAACTGTCTTTTACAAATCAATTAAAAAACTTTTATTATTTATATTGTGTAATGTTTTAATTATATAAGACTAGCTCATACTTGCGGTTTCGTCCGCGTGATCAAGTGGGAATAACTACTCGTTGTGTCATGACACGTGACACAGTCACGCTGACCGCAGACAGACACCTTCCTAGATGCATGAGCCGTCCAGTACATAAACATTTTATTTTTAACCTGTAGGTCCTAAGATAAGCGCGATCAACCAAACAAACTCTTCCTCTTAATAACATTAATATAGACTAATGTAGATGGAACTTTTGTAGACGCGACGGCAGTGGGTTCAGTTCTCTTCATCTCTCGCTCTCGATAAGACGAAATGCGAGGTTGAATTCTGCCACTCAACACGAGATGTCTCTAAAATGAAGCAGCACGAGGGGAACACTGGGTTACCGCTGCCTACCATCATCACTCAAAAACTTTTCTCAATTGCTCTCCAGTGGCGTTTAGATTGTACCTACAAATGAGTAATTATTATACTTATATAATATTTAATTTGTCTATTAGAAGCACCAGAGCGCATCTAATAAGCCACAAGATATCTATTGTTCACTCAATTATATACAATATTGTAGTAAATATTAATTGGACTGGTGTTGAGTGAAGTGAAGCAGAGTAGTAAGAGGAAAACTGGTGTTGAAACACTCACACTTTATGTATTGGATATAGCCTTCACTATCACGTTGAACGTGAACGCACTGACACTGCCCAACTATCAAAACGTATGTTGAGAGGCGGAACTCACAGCCGTGCCGTGTGTTATATCTGAGCAGCAGAGCGAGAGAGTGATAATAATTTATTCCCCTAAAGGGGGAATCGAACTCACTACCAATTATTTTATCCGTTTATGTTTTACATATTTAGGTATATTTTCAAATACTTTATAATATTTGGAGTGCAATTCAGAAAATTGGACTACAATGAAAACTGTAGTTTGTTTATTTGAACGCGTTAGTCCAGGAACTATTTGTTACAGTTGATAAATGTTGAGTGGCAGACGTCAACGCCGCGCTTTACCACTGCTTAAGACTGGTTGTGGAGTGGTTTCGAACCCACAACCTGTCGCGATTTTAGTCACATGCCTGTTTCCCTGCGCCACGACTCGCCTCTAGCTACTGGCAATTTTAGAAACTTGAATTTAGTCATATTTGATGTAAGTTAGGGAGTTAAGGGGGGCGCTAAGAGCTAAATTTTCCCGAAAAGGAGATAAAACTGGAATATCCATTTAATGTCTTGAAATCCATACAAAAAGTTACGGGCGAATATATTTTCCTAAAAAAAATACTTTCTCATACAATTTTTCGCACATTTCATACATATTCCTACATATGTAATAGTGCATTAGACACGGTGTTGCGCCGCCGGTACAACCGTACTTATTATATGTACTAGCGAAAGTGAAATTCGAAGATGTTTTTTTTTATTAAAGATCTCGCTAAAGCGTTATGCTTATATGTTCTTTAACCAATAACATGTTGTTATTGGTTGAAGGATACATTAGGTTTGATAGCCCCACATCGTCATTACTATTAGCTCATTCTGCAGGAATCCGCCCGCCTACAGTGCGCATCAACTGACAGAAGAATGCCACCTCAGTCTACCACCACGTGTCTGTAGGTAGAGTAAATCAGCGCTCCGTTCTCTACTTTCCGCTGAATTTTGGAGAAATTTCTCGTCGAATGGCGGAACTTAACACCGCGCATCCTCCACTGGGACGAGGAAACATTACTAGATTAAATATATTTGTTCACCCCAGACTCCCAGAGACAATCGAACAAAGTAACTTGCACAAACAGACTTCATAATATTTCATCTCTTGTCTCACAATTAGTTTAATTTAGTCCATTGTATATGGTGTATAAGTTCAAGGTAACGTATTGTTTGACGTAAGCAGGATGTATGAGGGTTGAGTTGCGGAACTCAACTATGATGTATTTATAAGTAGTATGTTAAAAAATATTTTTGTTGAACGAAAATCTAGTCCTCCATATTTTTTTGGTGTTAAAAAGAAACCTAAAGGGAGTAAAGGCATTCCGTTCTGCACTATTTTAGAGTCGTCGCATTGTCAGTTGCGGAACTAAACACCGCTATAATTTTAAATACTGATAAGAACTATTTTCGCACACACTTGATAATGGATCATATAGAATTCCTAGTTTTTTCCTTTGTGCAAGATAGTGTTACCATAAGGGTCGCAGCCTCGTGCGTGATATTTTTTACCAATATTTTTTTTGTTTCACCCTTTATCTGACCTATAGGTAGGCTGCTTTTAGAAGTCTATACCTGAAAAGAAAAAGCTCAAGAAAAACAGCACTCTTTGTGGTCAAGGGCATTTTTCTTAAGATCGCATGGAAATATCAATCTCACATCGGTAACAAATATCCTGGTGGTCTGCAGTCTCTGGACCACAGACAAAAAAAAATTGTCTAAATCAACACAATCAAGAGATACGAATGATTGTGGATCGTTTTTGCTGAATTTTGTGTGAAATTTGCCGCGAACCCAAAAGAAGTGTGAACTTATAGTAAAACATTAATAGAATTCCAGAAATTGGTCATTTATCTCGGCATCACATAGTAAAACAATAATTAGGGCAAAATTGAAATTGTACTTAACTGAAGTTTATCAATCCTTATAAAACCCGTTCCTTTTGGCCTCCAATCATGGAAATGATACAGGACCCCCGGTAGACAAGACCGACTCTCACTTGACCTAACCAAAACTCTCCTAAACCTAAATTTAGTTTCTCACATTCTCTAAGAAATTGACAAAACAATATACACAGCTACTGCCCGCTTCACTTTCACTCTGCTCTTGAATATATAAAAATATTTATTGGCGTGTGAAATGTTAATTTCAAAAGTGTTTTAGAAAACTGAAACTGGACCGTACACTGTGGAAACGAGACGCGCGGCACGAGAGATTTGGGTTTGAGTAGATGCTATCTTACCCACCAACGACACATGGGGTTCTTGAATAACCACACCATGCAGAAAGAACACTTCACAACTTTGGGTACAACCCACAAACGTCGACTTTGAAGTTAGTCACATGTGTTTACTTAATGGATATGTAAAGGAAAATGGCGGTACAACTTCCGGTTAGCAAACAATATACTCGTAGCTCTTACTTGAAACAGGAAATGGATAACAAAATTATTTGTCACTAAGTTATCGTTATTAAGTGCTATTTATAGTTGAGTTCATGTATTTTCTGATAATTGATTCAAAACCTACTTAAAAAATAAACAAAATATTATCGAACTATATATATTATGTGAGGCCAGACGTGGCTCAGTGCCACAAGCGTACACAGCGACTGTTAACGCGACAGGTTGTGGGTTTGATTCCCACTCAAGGAAATTACTTAAATATTTAATATTTTTATTTCCTCAGAATTCACCGAAAAATAGGGAACACAAGACACTTGGTCTTAATGGGAACGGAATGTCTTAACATTAGGTTTCCAGATTCTACGACGTCTTACATCTGTCACACTATACCTCCTGCGGTCAGTCATATGGCAAGGAGACACTCCGTTCCCAAATGTCCCAAAAACTTAACACTGGGTTTCCTCTGCCTACTCTTCTATATGCGGGATACATACCACAATCGGGATGGAACTGACAGCCGTCGCGTTACCAGTCAGATGCTGTCACTGCGCCTCGACGACTGCATGAGTACAGTAAATATCATAGCTTGAAGCTTTTAAAAACTTTCATTTAAACTAAAGACTTTCTCTTAATAAGTACGTTCACACATTAATTATACAAATAAATATACATACATACATGTATATGAAGATGTCTGTAGACACGTAGTGGTGGCGTCTGTAAGCGCGACGGTTGTGGGTTCCATCCCACACAGGAGAACTGTTTAAATTTCCTCGTTCGAGGTAGACTAGTTCCGTTAGCCAACCCATAATGTTTCGAGATAGGGTAACGGAGTGTCTTAATATTAGGTTCCCTCTGCCTACCGTGTATATGCGTGATAGGTACAATATGTTCACACATTTTTTATATAATGGAAATCTCCACATATAATAAAATTATAACTGGTCGGTGTCTGTACATGGAAGATATATGACATAATCTGTCCTTGGGGCTCACAACTCGAAACAACAGTTTTTAAAATGTTTGTCCGTTCTACTGTGGGTTTGTGTACCCTGTTAACATGCGGGATACACCGAAAAACTGGTAAAATTGTATTTCGAATGATTTTTATACCCCACTTAGTTAAAATCATCTATTTTCAAATATCTTCAAAAGAAAATTTTAATTTCAAAAAATTAAATTTTATTTTCTTTCTCTTTTCCTATCACCTATAGATAGGATATTGATTATGAGGCCTACTAAGTTATTCATTACTATTTATATGAAATGTAAACGTATTTTCGTAATAAGTTAAAATATTGTTATATTGCATAAGTTTTCTTTATAAAAAACGAAGAAAATAATTCTAACAATATAAAAAAGAGCCGTAAATTTCTTTGCTACCTTCAAAAAGTAATAAAACAAAAAAATATAATTTCAATAAGCTCACCACAATTTTATAAAAGAGGTAACATTAAAAAAAATCTTACCATTTTATTTACAAAAAAACACAATAAAATCCACTTAAAAAACACAACACAACAAACTAAAATAAAATGAAAATAATAAATAGAAAATAAAATAAATTAACACTAATACCAAATGTCACTTCACGCGCGCGTTTTCTTTTCTACTTTTTTTTATTTTTTTTGTTTCTCAAACGAGACCAAAGCTCGAGAATGATGTACCAAGACTGAACATCCGAAGAAAGTGGGCTACAACTTCCCATACACCGGCTGTATGATTTAAGACCTGTATCATTTTAACTTTTTAAAGAAAAGATTGCTTTATCTGTAGTCAATAGAGTGGAAATTTCAATGGGACAGATTAAAAAACTTGTATTTTACACAACTAGCTTGCTTTTTCGTACTTTTCTTTGATTTTTTTCTTTGTTTAAATATAATGTAATATATTTTAAAATTAATAACTGAGTGTTGTATCGTTATTGGAATTAATGTCATTACACCTGCTGTATGAACCAACTGTACCATTTCAACTTTTTAAAGAAAAAATTGCTGAAACAAATTAAAAGACTTCTATTTTACACAACTAGCTTGCTTTTTCGTGCTTTTCTTTTATTATTTTATATTTGCTTACGTTAACTTACATTATTCTTCTTGTGCTTATACCAAAAATAAATCTGTATATAGTAAAAATAATTTTGAGGATGTAGAGTTATGTCAGTATTATATAGGTACAGACAGGCCGTATGATTTAAGATCTATTATCATATTATTACATGTTATAAAGAAGAATATATCTTATAGAAACGTAAATAAAGTTAAAATTTCTGTGTTTTTTATTTAAAACATGGTATTATACCCAAGTAGTTATTTCTTTGATCTTTTTCTTGTATTAATTCAATGTACGTAATGTTTTTAAAAGGTGTAAAGTGGTCAACGGAGCGTTATATCGTCCCCGAGATGAGATCGTCTGACGGTCTGAGATACTGCATCTTAATGGGAACATGGTCCATGGGTTACCTCTGTCAAGTGAGGTCGTCTTGACGCAGAGGGACGTCTGCCTGTATTACCATTCAGGGAATTAACAATTTCCATTATTATGCGTGAAAAAAAACATGAGTATAAAAAATAAAATGTTCTAAATGTCGATTAGCACTACGCCGTGTGAATTGAACCTACTGCCATCAAATATAGTAACAAAAAAAATATTTACTTTTGTACCATGATCATACCGTATTTACTACATTGTATGGAAAAAACAATATTAACACTCACAGTGGGTTGAACCTACTTTCTTTCGGTTGAATGTTTTAGTAATAATAAAAATATTTGCCTTTTTAGCACAAGCAGGCAAAATTCCGAACTGGCGACCTCCGCGGCGTTACGTAAGACATTTCACTTGAGGTGTGTTTAGGAATTTTTGTTATTTGCATAATGTAATGTTTGAAGAAAGTCATCGCTTTGGTCAATATTTTGTATAAAACTAGTTGAGTTTCTCTCACGTCGTAATACTCTTATATGTGTCGATACGACATGTCGTACGATGTGGCGCGGTCGATCTCATGTTCCTCAAAACAAATTGTTGTTTGTCTATGTGTCCGTTTATCAAAACCATTTTTTGAAGATCGTGTGGGTATTAAGCTATAATTAATATTAAAGCTTAGCTTCTAAGTCAACACAATCAAAACATGAAAGTTTACAGTTAATTTTTTTCCCGACTGCTAAGGAAGGGTTATTGCTTAAAGCATTTGATTGTTTGATTGTTGTCGAATGCGACAATTTGTTGTGAAGTGTGAATCCTATAGAATAGAAATTTTACATAATGATTATCGCTTAAAGTATCAGTTTTTTCTCTGCTTTATCTCTAGATTGTCTCTGCCCCCTTCAAAATAACGAAAATTACAAGAAAAAAAGGACAGTAATAATCAGTCACAATCGTAGGAATTTATTATTTTCATTTCTTTGGTAACCAGGCAAAGTGGCTCAACGCGGAGTTGTATTTTGCCACGCAGTGTCTCGAAAGTTCCACGGCGTGTGGAAAACGGAGTGTTTTAACACTAAATTAACTTTACTCAGCCTACTATATTATGCTACAGCCTGCTCAGCCTACTACAAAGACAAGGCTTAAAAAAGGATATATTCTGATACAAAGAACGAAAAAAAAACGAAGTGATTATTATTTATTTAAAAATCGTTTAGTATAAATCAGCAAAAATTGTAGGTGTTCGTCGAACATTAAAATATATGTATTAGGTTTTCTAAAAATTTCTATAAATTAAATAAACAACTTTGCCTGTCTGTAGGTATTTTGTTCTACTGCAGGTAGCTTTATATGTTGCTTTGGAACACATATCCTGCATTGTGGTAAGCAAGAAGAATTGTGTGGTGGGTCAATCTGCAACCACGGCGGTGTTATCACCCCAAATAAAAAGATTATTTAAATATAATATTCCTATACGTGTAGGTACTCGGATACGAGCTGGGCTCGGCCACAGGCCCACAGCTAATTTATATTATTAAATTAGGTATTTAAAAGTTTATTTGTGTTACCAAATAAGTAAATATATTACCTTAACCCTGTCGTAATACACTCGGAACAGAAATGACAAGATCCGTTTTTGTATGAATCATACATATTACACATTCACAAGTGTGTCCTATTTGTTGTTTCTTTGTGAATGGACTTAAATGTGAACAAACTTGAAAGAGAAACCTAATCGTAGGTATTATTAGGTACTATTTACTAATATTATAAATGGTAGTTAAGAGGACTTATGTTTGTTTCACTTCCACCCAAAAACTACTGAACGAACTTAGATGAAACTTTACATTAATATAGGTTATAGAGCAGAGTAACACACGCTATAATTGTATATAATTTGTGTAGACATTTTGTATTAGTTGTTAATAAACATTGAAATATTACCTTGCAGTTTTCAACATTGTGACTTATTTACAAGAGACAGACACAGGGCGTCGCTGACTTTTCCTTAGAACTAATGATATGGAATGTTTTTGTAGTACAATGTACTTACATAATATGCGTAAAGCGTTCATTATTATTGTTATTTGGTTATATAAGGCTAACTAAGACTTGCGTAACATAACGGTAAATAGCCTATAGTACTCCTGAAAAATTTAGCTTTTATACAAAATAAAACAAGGTAAATCTGACCAGATCCAGAGATCATAGCGTTTAAAAAAACAAACTCTTCCGGTTTATTGTATTCAATTCTCAATGTGGGATTGAACCCAAAACCATCTCATCCAATAATCCATGTTACTGTACTGTACTGTAGGTACCTACCGATGACGTCATACGACGTACGAGCAATTAGAAAACATTCAGTTAAGCTAAAACACATTTAAATTACAAATGTTGGCACACATTGCGTTCTCAGTGTCTTCTTTTAACCTACTCAGTGGTCTAAATAGCTACGAGTATGTCTTAACCGGAATTCGAATCGAGTACCTTTTTACTGACTTATAATGAGTATATACGAAGTTGGGTTTAGGAGACGGAGGAACATGAGCCCCGTTGCGGCGGCCGGCGTTGAGACAACTTTCACCCACAAGGCCGTAGGGCGCGCCCACTTTCACTGAGCTGGCAGGTATACACATTTTGTAATCTGTGGATATTTGCATGTATTATAAATAAATACATAATTTGGTAATGGGTTGGATTCTCACTTGGATTTCTCATCCTATAAGTAGACTTATAGAGTAATTTCAATAGCATTCCATCGATTCACCGAGGGGCCCACACACCTACATACATTGTAAGTATTTGTGCCTGTCACTACATCCTGGGGAACTGTTTGACCTGTCACCTGTTCCTGCAGCTCCTCTGATGCGGGCGGCGTGATCACCTACCAACAGATACATCTTAACTCATGGTCACCGCAACACCAAACGGGTTGCGTCATAAGAAGATTTCTTATATCATAAACATATTTTTTTGGAAATTAAATTTTAACTTTTGTTAATAAAAGTCATTTTCCGCTAAAAACATTTGCATCCGCATTTTAAAAATACTTTATTTGATTACTTTGACATTATAGCACTTATTTTTTATTGGAGAAATATTATTTACAATCTATACTTGCGTAAGATGGGTTGCGGGTTCAATTCCCGCACCGCGGAATGGCTGTGGTTAGACTAAACACGGTATTAGCACAAAATGAGGCGGTGCGTGGGTAACACTGGGTTCCCTCTGCC
>FAPP01011790.1:0-13835 GCA_001485965.1 Heliconius ismenius | reverse complement strand
AATATTTTGAATTTGAATATCTAATTAAGAAATGTTTAATTATGTTTTTAAATATTACATTGAATTTAGAAATAAAATAAGAGTGAATAAATACTGTGAATATTAAATTAATAGTTTTGTATTTGTCACCTACACCTGAGGTCACAAGTCCCAGGTGCTGCTCCAAGCTTCACAGAATTTAAAGATTAAGATAACATTACTTATTTCAACTACACAACCTACTGATATTTGTCCATTACAACTATCCACCTCCTTGTTATTTATTATTATAACCCTTCACAATTGGTTTACTTTTAAAATCTTTCAGTTATTTATGCTTTCAATTATTATTTGGTTTATTTATTTATTTTAAATTTATTTAATACAACAATATTAAAAATATTTCATTAGATGTCAGTTCATCTTTCCCATACTTATCAGGCTAGACTCTTTGTGAATTTTGTCTGAATATCATTATTAAGTTTAAAAAAACACACCAACTTGATGCTGTATCACATAATTGGGATCAAGACTCAGTTTGTGGCCAGGGAAGCTGTGCAGCATGAGGTAGTAGCACCTCTGCCAGTCCGGGTTAGGATTGTTGGCACTCACTTGCCTGGTGGCGGCCAGGCGTTGGCAGAACGCGGCTTTGCGTAGGAACCCTTAAATTGAGAAAATATTATTCGTTTTTAGTTAGTTTTAGTTAATATTGATGGTTTCTTGTCTCACGCTGTATTCCGCACATAACAGGTTATACAGAAGAAGTCTTTGTTTTGAGACAATCCGTTTCTCATGCGCCAATCAATATTGGTGACATTGTATATTGAAGGACAGAAATTAACGCTACACTCTGTCTTGTTAACAGAGGGAGGAAATGTGGGGAAAAAACCCATAACAAAAGTAGTCAAAGTATAACAATTATATGAGTAACAAACGGCCTCACTTACCGATTTCCTTATACAATTCCGCCAATGTATCAAATCTTTGAATTTTCTCTTGTTCACTAAGAGTTAAATTAATAAATATGACATTTTGGAGGAAACTCGATGCGTGCAAACTGTTATTCTGTTCGACCGCAATTCTAGCCGCCTTGAAACACGCTTCCGTTTCAATTATACCGGCATTTTGGTATTTACTGTAATGTATTATCGCTTTGCGATACTTTTCGGCGATTTCTTCACCATTTAGAAGATACTGGTTGTTTATTTGAGATGGAGGCTGTCTTGGTATAGATGGAAGATCTGGACTTAGATAAGATTTCTGACTTTGATAGTCTATATCACTAGATGAAGCTATTGATACAGAATCAGCGTTATCAGTTTCAGATTGTTTGGAAGAAGACTCTACGCTTTCAGACGAGGAAGGCGTTAGTTCACTGGGAGGGTTCACTGGACTGGAAGTCTTGGAAGATCTTAGCGGAGATGAGTGTAATTTGAACTTTTTGAAAGGATCTGTGCTTGGTTGGTAAAGAGAAAGGGGCTTGGATTTGATTGGTGAACTCTCTTGGAGGCTCGCGTTGCGTTGTAGTGGCGTAGAGCTTCGTAGGTTAGGATATTGAAGAATGGCTGATGTTGTACAGTGGCCTGAAAATTGTATATAAAAAAATATTAGTTTAAAGTTTTATTAATATTTGTTCAAGAAGGTGTATCAATGTAAACAAAATATGCTCGATAAAATTACAAGGGAGTAATTGTTTTATTGGATTGGCTTTTTTTTATTTCTATATATAATTTTTTAAAAATAATAATGTTATTAAAACACAAAAGTAATTCAGATTAGTAAATAAATAATTGTGCTGTCCAAGCGTGTGTGTGTTAACTAAACCATATAAATATATATATTACCTTCCTTAGCAGCAGCAAGCCAAAGCCAATCATTAACGGATTTTAGTATTTCCGCTGACGAATGGTATAAGTTTAATGATTCAGCTACAAGTCCCGCTTGAAGAGTTAAATCAGCCAAGTTTTTAGTTACACGTCCCATACAACGTTTTTTATTATTACGCGATTCCATGTCGAGTCCTAAAAACATGATGAATATATAAAAGAAAGTGATTCACACTGTATCCCGCACATAGCAGAGTAGGCAAAGGGACCCCACTGTCAAGACACTCCGTTCCCCACTTTCCGCCGAAGTTTACGAGACATTGCGTGTCGAGTGGCGGAACTCAACGCAGGGCCTTGCTGCCAAAGCGAAGCAATGAAAATATTAATAAATAGTAATACATGCCCCCGAGTTGGGATCGGACCCACAACTGTCGCATTATAGTCAATTCAGTCATCAATTGTACCCCCGCGCCTCGGCATTTTTCTTAGATAATTATCTAAGAAAAATGTTAGTAATATAGAATTTCGTATCATCAGTCAGACTTTAACTTGCCAATTTATATTTTGTTTATTATTACCTTCAATACTGAAAATAATATTATTATATGAGTATTATAATTGTTGTATTAATATTATCAATCTATTCTACACGAATGCTTTGAAGGTTGTAATTGTTTACTTATTTACTACAAACATACCACTTACCTACAAAATCTCGTTTCTCAAATGGAGCTAAAAGTAAAGACACTTTTTCTAATTTCTCCCTAGATCTCTCTAACCTTTTAGATTCTACGACCCAAAACAGAGAATTAATGAGATCAGCCACATGCTGTTCTAGATCTGGTACGGGATCATTTTCTCCGTAAAATAAGGCATGTGTTTTGAAATTAGATGGCGTCGTAAAGTTGTCTTCTTGCAATGGATAAGAGGCATTAGACGATGACGATCTAGGGAAGCTTTCAGATGATGATAAACTATCTGCTTGGTCGCTTGGCAGAGATATTCTGTTGAAAACGAATATAACGTGTCATTGGATAGGTCATTTTTATATTCACTTGTTCATTCAACGATATAATAGTCACAAGTCACGCTTCCCGTGCCGATTGTCCCTTATTTTTGACGAAACTAAATATTCAATTTATGACTAATTGATAATATTCTTATTAAAAATAATCGTACTAATATTTTACAGAAAAGAAGTCTTTTTTTTAACTTCACACTGTATCCCAAACAGGGGAGTAGGCAGAAGAATCAGTCTATCCTTGTGCCCTTGCACAATGGATGATCTCAAAGTTTCATATAAATGATTTCACAAACTTAAATCGGCCTAATGTTATAAGTTGTACTTCCTGTTAACCTATAATCATCTCATCATGATGGAATCTGTTGCATGCTAGTCAAACTCACATTTGACCAATTTTTTTGTCATTTATGTTAAAACCGTAACATGATATGTTCTTACCTATCAGTTATACTAGTTCTTTCTTTTGGTTTTTCATCTTCATAGACACTATAAGTTTCAGGTTCTTGTTCTGGTTTCTTCAAATTACTACCAGGGCCAAACATAAAGGCTCGGGAATCATATAATGTATTTGAATATTTTACCTTCAATGATTCATGAACTCTACAAACTTCATTTAGTTCCACTTGATTGGTAAACTTGCTTAGAGTTATAAGTCCTAATAATCTCCTGGAATAAAATACATTATAATGATTAATATTCCCAACAAAGATATTGTTTTTTGTTATTTATTTAGCTTACTCTTTATCTGGTATAAATGTTTAGCAGAGGGAATCTAGTGTTAAGTTAAGACACTTCCTTTGGTACTTGGACATTGCATGTTGGGTAGTGAAACCAAATGCTTTGTCTGCCTAAAAGGAGCAATGAAATGAAAATGCTCTATTTTCACGACTCGGATTTAAATCTATAACTGTCGTGTTTGGATTCAGCTATTCCTTTACTTTATAACAACAGCCCCAAAATACCAATAATTTATCAATGTACTATACAATTATATTTTAATTTTACCTGTGTGTTTGAAAATCTCCCCAGTCGTTGTTTTCTACAGGATAATCTCGAACATATCTCACCCAAATATCTCTGACTTGGCCAGTAGAATCTTTAAAAAAAGAAGTTATTATTTTTTATAAAAGTACATAAGCTCAAAAAAAATGATGTTATCACAAGACTTAAATAATGACAAATACTGTGACTAGACCAGATAGACTAAATTGAAGGTGGATTATGCTAAAGATGGGAGGAAAGTATTTACTGAAGCAACAAGAAAAATGACAAAACATCTGATTATGGCTACATAGCCGATGGCAGATTTAAAAAGTTGGAAAAGCTACATTTTGTTTTAAATATAAAAAAATGTGTGCGTGTGCACACATATGAAGTGAAATGTTTTCATAATTTATAAGTTATATGATAAAAATATTATATATTTAGCCAAGTGAGATTTACAGAAAAAAGAAATTATTTAACATTAAATTATAGCTATTTCATTACTATACAAATTAATGATAGATTTCTTCTATATGTTGATAAAGATGTTTTACATCAAAGACTATTTTTTAAGCCAAAATTAAATAAATTTTATTGCAAAAGTACAATTGAAACCTGATTATTCATTTTATCATTACAACCAATTGGATAAAAAACTTGCAGCATTATTAAATAATGAGAAACACCATCATATATTAATTTTAATCACCATCATTCATATATTAATTTTGCAGAACAGAGTGATAACTTTGGAATGCTGAGGAGTTCTTTAATCGATTTCTTGATTAATAAAACAATATTTTTACTTATTCAAATATCTTAACACCGCCTACCTACAATTAATCTAGTTAATGAGGTTTCTATTGTAGTATATTATCTAAAGAGGGTCAACTATAATGCTATACATTGACATACTAATGTGATGGACATACCAGTAACTTTAATATTGTTGACTCGTTGTATACGTTCCCAGAGTTTATTAAAATTCTTTAGAACGCCCCCAATACCCTTTACCAACACTAATAAACAGGCATGGTGCTGGGCGTGCTGCGCATAGTCTGGGTGCGACATTACAGACTCTCCTGGCGCGTGAGACAATATATAGCTTACTGATGAGCGCATTGATATCTTATTTAAAGATGTTTAGTTGATATGATCACCTAATGTTGTAATTGCCATTTAATGTCCTTATAAACACGATTAGAATAAGGAAAACATATAATTAAAAACTTCACACTATAGGGATGAGTTCCTAAACACTATCTAAATTGAAAAACTCAATTGAAAAAGATCAATATGCAAACGAAAACTAAATTCCATTTGATTTGTTATGAGCTGTGTGACGTATATAAATATGCGAAGCAGCTGACAAGTAACTTGTGACAGTGACAGTGAAGTGTGAAGTGAATATGTGATTTTTTTAAATAATCTGATATTATAGATAGAATATTAGGATCAAAAGGCCTCGGATAAATATTATTAATAAAAGAGGATAAGCTGCAAAAATTAGTAGTTCAAAATAGACTAAAATGGCGTTAAATATCAAGAAAGGTGTGATATGATCTAAGCAATTATAGAAAAAGTAAATAATTAACTACCTGGGTAACAAAAGTCGGGATCAGGGAGGATAAAGATAAAGGAGGACCGCCTCCGTGTATGACAAAGTCGTATATGATTTATCCCGTGAATAATTTATTTTAAAGTGTTCGCATGGACACTTTTCCATCTGAATCCTCACTTTAAGATGGTGTTTCTTAATTCTTACCCCTTCGTCTATATTACGAAGGTACGTTAATATTACGAATTGTCAATGTCAACGTCAATTAATTGTATGAGCCAATTTAAGTTTACTAATAACCTAAAAGTTAATTTGTTAAATATTTTAGTATTGTCGTGCTTAATAAAATATAACTTCATAATTTGTATTCAATACAAGTTTTAATAAGATGTCTTCAAAGGAAAGTGATAAGAATAAGGTTTGTGAATATATAATAAATTTCTTACGTTTTTAAGTTTGTTTACTATTTTCTATTTAGCTTTTTATAATTTTTAGCCCTCACAAGGTGCCGGTGATAATAAAGAGAAACGCAGAAAAGAATCTATTTTAGATTTAAGCAAATACCTTGAAAAAAGCATACGTGTCAAATTTGCTGGCGGAAGAGAAGCAGCTGGAATATTAAAAGGGTATGATCCCTTATTAAATCTCGTATTAGACAATACGACAGAATTTTTGAGAGGTAAACAAAGCATAAATTATTTTATATTATATAATTTGAAGGTATTGTTTTAATTATCAAATTTTATTCTAGATCCAGATGACCCTTATAAACTTTTGGATGACACAAGAGCCTTAGGACTTGTTGTTTGTAGAGGAACTTCTGTAGTCTTAATTTGCCCAATGGATGGGATGGAAGCAATTAATAATCCATTTATCACTCAAGATTAATGATAGTTTGCTTTAACATAATTACTGGTTCTTTACTTATAAATAAACATTAAGATTTATACTTCTTTATTTTATTTATCTGACTGCATGACTCCGAGGGTAATATGTGTAAGTTGCATGAATGCATATACTATATGTATTTGTTTCTATGAGTGATGTGACCATGTTGATCAATTTGTAATTCCCCTGGAATCCCTGGTAATGAAACCCAAAACTGTTGCACTTGCAATTTCTAAAATTAACTAACAATAATTTTAATTGCTTAATAGCAACTACACCATTGACATTATTGTAGATTTATAGTCGATACACATATAAAGAAAATATTAACTTTCCATTATCAATTCTTTCAAGCAATTAAATCTTCCCAAGAAGCTCTAGCAGAAGTTATAATGACAGCTAATAAAAATTACTAAAATTTTCTATTTATACTTTATTAATTAGACAAAATTTACTCGAGCAAATACTCTTTTTAAATTTTTTATGTAAGTATCTAATTTGGTCCAGTTTTATTCATGTGGTGCAGAGGCACTAGATTGTGAATGTAATGCGACGATTGTGGGTTCGATCCTCACTGGAGGAAACAAAATATTTACTTAAATTAATATTTCCATTTCTTCGCTTCCCATCTGTCTTCCCTGCTGTGTGCGGGATACAGTGTGAAGCTGATTTTTTTTCTTATAATCACAATAAAAATACTATACAATATAACTATGTAGGAAGGGGATATTTTTAGATCTAAAATAAAATGAAATACAAAACAATAGGTACTAATAACAATATACATATATTTATATATAGGTCATAACTAAAAACACGAGTTTTGAATACAACAAAACAGTAAGTGACATCACAGTTAGCCCAGGTAAAGATTGTTAATACTATGAACTTAACAACAAAGAATAAATTAAGACAATAATATTCTATATAAAGTAATACACACCATGTGTAGTAAAATTTACAGGCCTTAAAATTAGTTGGTAACTTTGACAAATTAACTTATATGACCTAGACATTTTTTATTCAACTCCAAATTCGTTTCTAATCCAAGGGTACGTCTTTGGACATTCCATACAAGTTATCATATATTTATCGTGTTCTACTACTTTAGATGGTAATTTGCAAGTTCTTGGTTTTGCGCAAGCAATTTCTGAATCATCAAATTGGCGATTTCGACATTGCCACGGTTGGAATTTCTTTAATTGAAGCACTGGTGTGGGTCTCTTTATCCAATCTATAACTTGTCGATATGTCACAAAGTAGACATCTGGAAGCTTTAGTAATTCATCAATAAATTTCTGAAAGTATAAAATGGTGGTATTATCATTCTTTTTAGCTTCATGCAGTACCGCACAGAGTGTTAAGACACTCAGTTATCATTAAGATTTAAGACACTTCCATTCCCCATTTTCTGCCGAATTCTGGACGCATTGCGTGTTGATTGATACAACTCAACACCGAGCTTTGCCTAGTTAAGTAGTTACCAGAGCGAGGAAAATGGAAGTTATAAATAATTAAGTAATTTCCTTGAGTGGGAATTGAACCCATTAATTGTCGATTCCAAAAACAAATTGACGTTAGTCGATGTGCATTGAACGGTACAATTGTTATTAGTACTACTTATATAAGTATGCTTAATTACACCTTTAGACAGCAAGTTTATTGAAAGAACTGTACTAGTATGGACAGTTACATGCCATAATGAGGTGAAAGTTTTTCAATCAATTCACTCATGATTTCAAGCTTGTACAGTTATGCAATTTGTATGGCAAATGGGATGAAATTAATGTCAATAATATTATTATGTAACTCGTTTCTTTCATTTATACTTTAATGATTTACCTTGAGTGCGGATAAGTATTCGTTATTCTTTAACCAAGTTGAGTTAAGATGTAATCCAAAAGGTGCTCTATTTTTTAAATAATGCCTCTTGAAATTGCTTAATAGTATGTTGTAAACAACTTCTCCGGTTATATTAGATGGACAATAGTCTAGTGTGGCACATGTATGTTTTCCATTAACAAGTGGATTTATGACCATTTCCCATAAACCTGCATAGCTTCTTGTGGGGCACAGTTGATTATTTCCTGGAATTAAAAAATACACTATCATAAGATAGATATTAAGACTGTATTTTTAGACATACTTAGGTATATGTAAAAAAACCATAATGAATGCATGGTAACTCCATAAATAGTCCTTCCTTTGCAGTTGGGTAAAAAAAATACTTGTAATAAGGAACTTCGGTCAGAGAATAAAGTCTATGTTTATTTTATTTTACTTTTATTTTAATCCATTTAAAAAGAGTTAATTACAACGACGATAATGTGAAGACATAATAAAGGAAAATGGAATTAAACGTATGATGATACAGTACGTCCGGAACTATATAGGGAAGTCACGTTTAAAATTGAACCCGCGACCTTTGTCGTAAGAGTCTATAAAGGTGACTAGTTGACAACATCGATAGCACCATGCATGGAAAGTATATGTAAATATTGTTTGGCCATTTTTGTGTCTGATATTTAAAAAAAAAAGTCCATGAAAAAAAACTACCAAGCAAAGAAAAAAAAAATTGAAATCCTGGATAGTATTGAGGGTAATGGGTTCTATTCCCGTGAAATCCAATAACACATGTAAACATACATTTATCAATATTAAATTATTACACACATATTTTTTTTTCTATAGACATGTCAATGTTGACCTACCTTCAATTCAAACAGTAAAATCTATGAGAAAAAATAGATGAAAAGATTATTTAACAGTCCAACCTTGCTTGTAAATCAAGATTATATATCGATACTTTGCAGGAACGTAATTAAAAAAATATTATTAAGATTGTATTGAAAACAATCCGCTATAATTGAATTGTACTTGAAATAACTGTTAGTTAATGTATCCTGTTCTAAATTATATATACGTGTTATATTTTATTAAAATAAATAAAATATAAAATAAATTATTTATTTTATATTAATTATAAAATAAATTATTTATTTATATAACTTTAGGATTAAATATATATGCAGCTAACGTAAAAAAAAATATATACGTGTATTATTATTATTAGTGTTTTTTAGCTTCACACTTTATTATTAGCGGGAGGTAGAGATAGCAGAGCACTAAACCGTACGCTCTACATATCTCCTTCGCCTCGTCCACTGTCGTCGCTCCTGCATGTCCTCCGAGGGGTCCTTCCAGTATCATCGATACTGTGTTCTTGAAGGTCAACCAAAATCTCCCTTTGTTTGTTCACCTAAGAGAGCACAGCACTCCCTATCACACACATTTATGAAATGAGGAAAACAAACATATTTTCAGATATAAATAAAATTCCGTTTTAGGATAAATTTTAATGTTAGTGTTAATATTTAGAAATATCGTCACAATCAGGAAAATATGGTAATTTGAAAAGCACGTAGAAACCACAGAAAAGAGTGTCATGACACCACTAGCCAGGCAGCGCTAGTGCCATAAGCCAAGCATAGTCAGTATAAGTCACTAGTATGATAAGTAAATACAATATTTTCGGATTCACTCTCACTTTTCGTATGAAAGCGTTCACTGCCCTTAGGTCTGAGAGTTCAAGGCCAACGGACCGGTCCTGCCGTTGTACCTTTCCAATATAAAAAGAACTCGGTCACATTTAAAATGACTTAAGGAAGCGATATATTGCTTAAAATTAAAAAAAATATAGTTTTTATTATTATTATTAGGGATAATATTTTAATTCTTATTTTTATTTCCCGTCTTATGGACAGAAAAATTTCAAGACAGATCCTCCAGAGTGCCAAAAATACTCAAAATAGAGAACACATTGTCTTAACTCTCTAGGTTCCCTTTCCCTGCTTTGCAAAAAAGAACCTGAGGCTGTTTTTTTTTAATCATAAAGAAAAAATGCATGAACTAGGTACATGACGTCCGCTTTCCATATTCATAAGTTTCTTTCAACCACTTTGAAAGGCAAAAAATGAGGAAATAAAAAATATTTGTTCCGCACAGTATTTTCGAGTACTTGTAGCGAGATTACTATCGACGCGGAAACGTGATTGGTCGAAATTGGAAATAGAGTAATATTGTGAAACACTTTTGGAATTTGTCCCTTGCGTTGGCTTAGTATTGGAGATTTATCCTAACTATCATCATCATCATCATCAGCCTGTCCTCGTCCACTGCTGGACATAGGCCTCTTCTATGGCACGCCACTGAGCTCGAGTTTGTAGGTTGAGTTTTTTGATTTATTGGAGTATAAGTTCAAATTTCTTGGCTCGCCGCTATATCAGGCATATAGCAGGGTTTGCCACTTATTTCGGACAGAATGAGTGGTGGAACTCAACGCAGCGCTGTCTACGAGGAAAACGGAGAATTTAAAATAATTCCTTGCTCGAGTATCAATCTAAACTGGTTCGAATTGAAAAAAAAAAATCTTGTGTGTAATAGTCCAATCTATGACAATTCAATGAAAGATAAATTCAATTTTAAAAATGATGTTTTAGTCCTTTAATCTGATTTACATAATATTAAAAAAATAAACATTTTCTTTGAGAAGATGTTACAAGGACATTTTGTATGAGAGCTCTTTCGAAAGATATTTTTTGTATTACTCTTGAAGAAATATTAATTTATTAATATATGTATACGATTCCTTTTGATTTGTAATTTTAAAATATGTTAGTTAATTTTGTTTAATATGTTTATTAATATGTATTATAGAGTAGGTATACTGCGTAGTTCAAGTCCTCAATGAGGCCATCGCCATCGAAGTAGGACTAAGTTTAACCATAAATGTTTGGGGGATCGATCTCCACTCAGGGGAATGAGTTGTTTTTATTTCCTCGAATTTGGACAAAGAGTTAAGAAATATTATGTCTCAAGGTTTTCATTTCATTGCCAACTATCTGGGATGAAACTAGGCACAATTCCTTCATTTTATTTAAAATCAACTTGGATTGGAAAAGGAAAAACTTATTACAACAAAATATACCTTTGTATCGAAATATGTCTCAACTGGAAATCGAACCCATAACCATTTCTTTTATTCAGATACAACTGACTGCCACTAAGCCATAACAGCGTTAAATATGAATTTCATTAGCATAATAAGTGCAAGTTCCAAAAATTAAAAAATATGATAATGAATGAATCCGACCTTGAACAATACATATATTAATTATCTTTATATCATTATTAGCTTTTTAATTAGAAGCAGTATTTAGATTAAATTTGTTTCGAAATAATATACAGATATTATATTATTCTTTTATGCTTTATTATATTTTTGTTGTTTTGTTTCACATCACGCTGTATCCCGCATATCAAGGGAGAACCTATTGCCAAGACACTCTGTTCTCCACCTTTTGCTGGAATTCTATTCTCCGATGAATCCCTAGGGAAAATGAGTATTTTCCCTAGGGAGGATCGAATCCACAATCATAGTTTTTACACCTTGACGTCCCACTGTTCCCACAGACATAGGTCAAAAATGATACGTGTATATTTTTATATAAGTAAATATTGAGGAAGAAAAAACTATGAAATTCAGTGGAGACACGAATATCTAGCCGCTACTGCTAACCAATATGAACTATTTAGCGGGCATATATGTGTAGGCAAAGGGAACTTTTTGGAAAATTTTCGAGGCTCTTTTAAGTGGTTTTCGACGCCACGGTTTGCCTTATTATTAGTGAAGAAATTTAAATTAACTCAATCGGAGTCGAACCCACAACCTCATACCTGATATCCTCGGATATGGAAAAAACATATTTTATGAGCACCATATAAATTCATTCGCTATTTTGTAAATAATAAATGTACTATCATAACTCGCTTATAATCAGCTTATATAAAAACATTTATTATTGAAATAATGACATAAATTAGAAATATAATAATAACATATACAGTGATATAGTTAAAATTGTTGTCAAGCGTTAATTATTTGGTATCATTGCACATGAACAGTGTTACATCACTCTCTAATTTTGAAGAACACTAAAATATTTTTTTATTCCAACAAATCCATATAAGGCAAATAGAATAACTGAAATAGTCCTATAAAAAACACTATTACATCCAAAGTTCACATACACGAATACATATAATTTACATGTACATGTTATATTAAATATAAAAAAATGTATATGAATAAATTTGAACGCACGACCGTCCGTACACTCAACTGGCATATCACAGCGAAGGACTCGCGGAACCCGTCCGGTGCAAACTTTAGAGGGGCACAGCGAAAGTGGTACCACTTACGAATAAAGTATAAAAACTGAGGGTACCATATATCGATATCCAGTCAGTATCCCGACTGCAACCACCGTTGAAGAGGCATTATGAAAACGGTGAGTTCGTGTAGTGCAGTGTTCTTTTAGAATATTTAGTGTAATTACAATATTTTCGTGTTATTAGAGTATTTTTGTGTAATTAGAGTATTTTCGTGTAATTAAAGTATATTTGTGTAATACAAGTATATAGTGTATCCCGTGTTTGTGTTGTGTTTACGTGATTTTGAACGGGATTCGACACTTTATACTGTTTCTTTTTTAGGGTTTTTTTTTATTACGGCGATTTTGGGGATTTTTGTTTGGTAATTTAAAATTAGTCTTTGTTTAGTGCATTTGTAAATCAAATGCAAGTTATCATTCTTGCTTATTTATCTAAAAATGACATAACTAAAGTTTTTTTACTCTTCCAGAGAATTTTTTAAAATATTTTTAGAAATAGATAAATTTAAAATATTTTTATAACAAAATTAAGCAATACAAAAATTTAATTTAATTTTAAACTATTATAAATTATATATTTCTTGGTTATAAAATTACCTTATAATAATTATGTATATTCGTTTCATCTACAAAGAAAAACAAATAAATCCTCAAATCATTAGCTTTAAAAATATATAAAAAAATAAAAATGTTTTTGCAATCTTTAGTAGCGAAACTTATTGTAGGCCATAAATAATTTTACATTAACTTTTTCAATATCAATCTCAAAGTCAATAATTGCACCCACTTACATTAATAGAATAAAAAATCGATGTTAGATTAATATAATTAGCATTCAAATAATATATATGCAGTAATAATATAGCTTCAGTAGAACCGATTTTGATAAAACAAAAGATATTTGCAAAATTGTTAAGCATATAAATTTTTAGGGGCGGTACAGTGCGTATCAATCAATAGGCAAGTTACGTCACAATACATTTCCTAGATCCAAGTCTAGACTCTAGTCCAGCCTAAAAGGAAGTAAAACCTAGGTATAAAGTTACACCTAGTTATCTAGTTTATTATATAATTGAATTACATATATATGTTTTTTAAATGTTACATAAAATCATTAGTACTAGCGTAAAACTCTGATAAAAAGTGAAACGTCAATATTGGTTACGCATTTGCTGCTTACAGTGCAATTTAAAAATATTTATATATACGCAATGGTAGTCAGTTCGATTTTCATTGAATGGAATGTTTATACTTAAAATATATTTATTTAAAGGTCGTCGTAGCGCGATGGTTGTGGGTATGAATCCCACGCGGGGTATTTAATTATTTCTTTTTTCCTACTC
>FAPP01011774.1:0-15180 GCA_001485965.1 Heliconius ismenius | reverse complement strand
GCCGCAAGAGGGTCACTAGTATTGATATATATCGATGTATGTCAACATTCACCTACAGAGCAATCCGGAAAACGAAAATGTGCATAGATATAAAAATATTAAAATATCGATAAAATAAATATAAACGTAAAAGTACGCATACCACCACTACAGTCACGCAGCTCTCAAAGAAAACACAGTCCATACTCGCTAAGAATTCGCATTTTTCAGCTCAGACGTGATCGACGCGTCCGAAGCAAATGAATATTTTATCCGTGAGTGATGTGATTCACTAAAATTCATTAACGTCTGCCAAAATTCGCGAAAATGTCAATCGAGGGCTCGGATACCAGCTCCCATATAAGGCAATTCGGTTTGTACAGAACCATCGACGCGAAAACTGAAGAGTTCCTTAAGTTGTCCAAAAAACGTCAAATTAAACAAGGATGCGCATGCGCAGCCATATCGACTGTTATCACCGTTGCGGTTGTGATTGTAAGTATTTTCTTAAAATGGTGAAAGTGTAATTAATATACAAATTATGTTAATTTATTCTTGTTATCTTATATTTTTTATCTTTTAATTTCTAGTGGCTAACTCTTGGTTAATACTTTTTTAGCTTAGGATTTGTGTGTAAGTTATGAGTTAACGTTGTATAATAAAATAATATTTTGTGTTCGTTTCTTAAACTTTTTATATATGCAACAATTTGGGAAGTAAATTATATATTAAACAAATAAAGCAATCAGTGCTCAGAAGATTAAATGTGTATAATCATATCTATGAGTCGGTTTTCTTTGAAAAAATGTTTGGTGAGCCCATGTTAAATACCTTCCTGAAATTTATTAATTAATTAAATATTAAAAATGTTAATGTTAGATAGAGCCTTATTTGAATAAAAAATCTTTTGTATTTGATTTACATACATTGCCGCCCTAATAGGATTTTATGATGATATTTCATAGTTATAAACTCCCAACACAAAAACCCACCATCATAAAAGAGTTGATAATCATCTAATGGCTATTCAAGAAAATCTTGAATCATGGCTAAGAGTATTCTCTCGATTAAATTACCTTTTAAATAAAAAACTAAATCACAATCGGTTCATCCGCTAGGGAACTACGTTGCACAGACATACAAATATATATTACACACATACTCAGAATCTGTTTTCGTTAAGAGTTAAAAGTATCCATACTTTAAAATTAATGACAAGGTAATTTTTTTATTAAATGTTCGACAATATTATTATTAGGAACAAAACATAGAAAGTAAATCTTTAAACAAAAAACTATTATAAGTTACCCTTATAATTTTACACCACCAAATTAGATAATACGTTGAATTTTTTGCGTTGTAAAAATATATATATTAATGTGTAAAATTTACTATTAGAAAGTACATATTTTCATTTTTCACGAATTTTCCGCATCTTAATTTTCTATTTGAATATGAGGAAGCAGCTGCGAATAAGGCTCGCCACTCTCCAATTTTAATACTCTCCGCATAAAAATACACCGTCATAAAAATCTGATCATAGAAATAAAAGGATTGAGATGTTAATAAAATTTATCAATTATAAAAATTCCAAAACTATTCGATGCTTCTGTAAATGTGCTCGATATCGCACGCGTTAAATAAACATAACGTTACGTGTAATTCAAAACACTTGTAAATAGTCAACAAGCGACAATAATTATTTTAATCGTGCACAATGTTCTTCCTCGGTTATTTACTAAACAGCCAGTGTTGTGTTTAAGGCATTTTCTCTTGCATTGTCCGTATACGGTTTTTGTCACTCGAAGTATTGTTAAACTATCCGTGACGGTTGCATCTTAAGTAATACATTATGTTCAAACCACCGGTACGTCTCGAGGTTGTGGGTTCGATTCTTACTCGAGAAAATGAAATATATAATATTTTCATTTCAATCCTGGCAAAATACGACGTTGAGATCCGCCAGTCAATACGCGGCGCCTCCAGATTTCGGTGAAAAGTCGAGAAAGGATTATTTTCGATTTTTTTATTTCTTTGTAGTGGATTTGATTACCGTGCAATGAAAACAGTTTATTAATAAATAATATTAACATCTATTATTAGCTAAGAACCGTATCTGTATAAATTTAAAAATCACGATAACAGAAGCAGTTATTCATAGGTAACCAACAACATAATTACCAGTGGATATATCTATCGTATCGTATTAATTCCTAGAATCTAACACGGCGATATTATCATATGCTACTAAAGAAAGTCTAAATACCTTCACGCTGTATCCCGCATATAGTGGGTTAGGCAGAGGGGATCGAGTGTTAAGACATTCCGTTCCCCACACACCGCCTATTTTTTAAGACATTACGTGTTGAGCGCTCAAGCAGAGAGAGGAAACGAAAATAATTCTTTCCTCTGAGTGGAAATTGAACCCACAACTGTATCGTGACGCCGTGCCGCTGTGCCATGACGGCCTCAGTAAAGAAAGTTGAAAACAATACCATAATTACAATTAACTCACGGATTCTCACGTTCAGCTCTTTCGGACATAGAGTGGTGGGTTAAGTGCTATTTTAACTTCCGGTCAATGTAATCGATCATAATCTAAGTTAGATAACAGTGAGAGTTGAAAGATTTGAAACGTTTTATAATATTTTTGTGTCGATGATCTTAAATTTTTAGTTAAATGGTTTATGGTTATTTACGCTAATTACGATTTACGCAAAATTTTATTCAAATTCTTGCGTAATCTTGTTGCGAAATTATTTGAAAAATATAGTGACGAAGCACTAATTTTACCGTTTATTATAGGCCGTATTTTTTCTAAGTATTTATGGTTATTTTGGGTAAGGTTAGGTTCGTTTGTCTTGTCTTATCAATAAAATGGCCTATTATAAGTCCCATACTTATGTATATATGAATACGGGATCACAGATCGGAAAAATGTATTTCTAAATATTCCAGAACATATCATAATCAATTTCAGTGGACAGACAACAAAGAAACAGTGCTAACATTTGTGTGAATAACATTAAAAAGTATATTTTGTCGGTAAGTTTTATGTCAAATTGCACCTTTTACTAATCATAACACAGTGGTAAATCATTTTTTGCATGAAATGATTGCAGATTCGATTCCGAATCGTGTAATTTTTATTTCAAATAATTTTCTTTCCCCAGTTTGCCTAAACTATCTGATATGGTGTTGATTTCAGCTACATAAAATCCCTGAGTGAAAATAGATATATAGAGATATATATAGAGAAATAGATTTTCTAGTCTGTACACATCTAAACTTCACTATTATCATATTTGTCAGTTTTATTAATTTCTATTTTCTTTGTTTATGACGCTTTAATAATTCCTATGAAATGAAGTGAATTTCAATGTGATTGATAGTACAATATAATCGTACTTTCATACACTTTTAAGATACTGACAATATGAAAATTGATTGCATGTAACAAATTATCATAATCACAGCAGAAGAGCTATCAATATAAAAATTAAGTAAGAATATGTAAATTTAAAATTCAATAATTTTTCCTTTCACTTTCAGAGCATCATAATTATCTACGAATACAGCACGATCACCAATTCAAAACGAGAAAACAACTTACGACAAAACTGGCTCAGTCTTATGAACAGCAGCTTAGAGACGATGCCGTTTGAAGTTGGATTTGATAAAACAAAGCTCAACCCAGCAACAGTTCAAATCTTACCACTTATACTAAAAACAATAAAGAAAAATGTGTATTTTGACAAAATTATAGAAGATACTGTTAATTTAAGCACTACATATGATAAAAAAGAAACTACAGAGGAATTTTCTCATAAAATTGCTCCGGAAAGCACAAAAACCTGGGTACGCTTTCCTGTATCAAAACTTTACACAATCGAATATAAAACTTCTCCTGTCTTCTATTTTAAAAATCCATCAAAAAACATAGAATATTTCTCAAAAATACGAAAAATTAGAGATTATCAAAGAGTTATGAATTATGTGGACAAAATGATTAGTGACAAAGTTTCACTAGGAACCACAATACCAATGGCAAAATATATTTATAATGCATACAGAATACCAAATACGGAATATACAACACCAATAACAAAAACAAAAAGAGGCGATAAGAAATTTAAAAATATTAAGAAAAAACTAATTACTACCTCCACACAGACTAAAGAACCAAAGTGCAGCTGTAAAGAGAGTGTCAAAGATCTGTTGAGTAAATTTATGACTAATCTTAAAGAGTTATTGTCAAGCGTGACAGGTCAAGCCCACAACACCCCAACACCGTGTAAGGTACATCAGTCAGTTAAAGAAGTAAAAGCTTACGATAAAAGAACTCAAACAAACAGTAATATATTAATTAATTCGCTACATAGTACGCCAACAGAAATTACAGAACAAAATTCACATTTGTCAGAAAAGTACCAAATAAAAAATGAAAAACAACATGATGTTACCAAATATAAAAAACTTAAAGGAAGTATAAAAGATACTAGCGAAAAATATGATTATTCTTACAAAAACTTTATCACGAAACAAAATTCATCGGATCGATATATAAAATTAAATTCTAATAAACAACAATCAATGACAATACAAAACGTCGTAAATAAGAACATTCAAAACAAAGAAGAAACAGCATTCCCAGGCTTACAAACAAATTATAAAGACTATACCAACACAGAATCAAATATATTTAATTATTTCAAAGTTCTTGATGCTCATAGCCTAGAATTAGTTAAAAGAAAAATTATTCCAGGTCGTAAAAATGTAGGTCTATTTAAAAATAAAACTGACAAAAGTATTATGAAAAATATTTCGTCATTTTTACCTATATACAATGCAAGTGAGCCGGGACCAAAAGCTAGTTTCTTAAATAATTCTGAAATATACGATTCTGAATACATAAATATAATTCCCACTACAGCACGTAGTAACTTTATTGATACTACAATTCAACAAATAATTACTGATACAACAACGTTGGATCAATTAGTAACAGAACGTTCGTATAATTCAAGTACTGTGAAAAACTCAATGTTTGTTTTTGATAATTCAACGGTAGAGGAAGAAATAGATAAGATATCGACAGAAAATCCAGAAATAAATATAAAAAAACTTGAAAATATGATAAAAAAATTAAACAATTCTACAATATACAGCGATAGCAACAAAGCTCCGGAATATGAATGGGAGTTAGTAAATGTTGTAGATAATAAATATAATGAAGATTTACCAAATTCAATGGTACCAGAAAGTAGATCAAGTTATTTAGAAATCCAACGCAATGAATGGAAAAATGAAGAGCAACATGACTATGACAATAATTTAAATAATTATTTATTTGAATAATATTGTTCAATAATTATAATAATATCCATTTTAAATTATATTAAAGATGTTGAATAAATATTTTTTATTTATATTATAACACTATTGCTGCCTATGTATTTTCTTTAAGCTTTAGAGCAAAATTATTTCATAAGTTAATACATTTATTTGTTTAAATAATATTCAATTAGTGTTTAATAGTTAGTTATTAGTTAGTTAGTTATAGTAGTACTAATACTATACTGATATTTATCTTTTTAGTATAATTTATATTTGAGACTTTTAAATAAAAAATATGTCTTTTTTTCAGATAGTTCTACTAATCTACGAGTATATGATTGCAGTAGAAACCTCCGTTGTACAAACCAAGGATATTAATAATAAGTCAAGGTATAATAAAAAGGAGACGCCCATAGCAGACAGACTTGATGGAAATTATTTTGGCGTAGATCAAGATTATTATGAAAAAATACCACTCCTCATCAATGATTTACAAGAAAGCTACATTGATTTACCTGAAGTGCAGACACGATCTTCAAGAAAAGAACACAGGTCTATCATTAATAGAATAAAAGTAAGGACTTCTACCATCACAAATAAATTTGTAAGAAAAATGAGTCCGAGACCATTTATTTACGAATACAGAAGCCCATACCCAATGCCTTTCAGCAAAATGTCGACAAATCCTAAGCATTGGCTAGAACAATATCGTAATTCTCAGAGGTTAAAAAATCTGCGTGATGTTGTTAAATATCTAGAAAGAACGTTAAACGCGAAATTCAGTGACTTTTATTTACCTCGTACCGAACATATGGCTTTTTCGGAACTCTATGTCCCAGTTAGTAGTGATAATATAAATTCTCGTGAGGTATCCAAGGAAATAGAATGGAACAACCTAAAACCAAACCATTATATCGACCCTTTATTCATTTTTAAGCCAGATAATCCCGGGGAAATAAATTTATTAGCTGATGGCTTAAGATTTGCGCCATTTTTAACATCACACCAGGAAAAAAATGTTAAGCTAGATTATGCCCGAGAAAGTGAAAAAACAAGTTGTAAAAATAGTGGTTGTTTGCAATACAATATAAACAGGGACAATAGCTATTTTATTCCTTATTCTGATAGAATCAGGAGCACATCGGGTCCAGTATTAAGTAATAAGCCAAAAACATTTGCTCATTCTTCTAATTATTACTCATCTCCAAAATTACAACTTAATCCTCAAGAAAACAAAAAAGAATATAAAATAGACCTCGATAAAATTTACTTAACTACGATGAGGCCAACTTTATTTCAGTTTAGACGAAAATCAACTTTACCCGTTAGGCGAACATCAAACAAAAATAAAAGTTCAAGATTTCTAGATGTTAATAAAAAAGTTCAATTTTCTTCTTCATTTACTTACGACAAGAATAACACTACTCCGAGGAGCAACATTAACGAAATATTAATGGAATATAATGAAACATTTAAAAGGCGCCCAAGTCCTACATCGCTGGATAATTATGTTCCTAATTTGAAACAAGAAGAGTCGATAGAATCTGCAACTGTTGCAAATATACCAGAGCCAAATTTGCCTCGTATTGAAGATTACCACATCGGCAGTTCAGGTATCATACCAATTGAAACTAGTTCCCCTCAAGCGTTCCCTATTTCAACATCAGTTCCATTTCAAAAGGATATTTTGATTCCAAGTCAAGACCAAATTACTACGAATCCCCCTGATATTATTAAGTTTAGTCCAGAAGACGCAAGAATACCAGATCAGTATTTAAATTTAGATGTAGACTTACCCAACACAGTTAGATTCACCGAAAGCGAAAGAATTTGGCAAAATTTTGAAAGCACCAGAATAGGTAATGATGAAAAAGAGGCAAAAACTTTAATTATTACACTAAGGAATATGCTTGAAACTACTACTACCGAAACCAATTTAGATGACGAAGAACAAATTGAATTTGTAGGTACTACGGAAGAAGAAATCGAATCTACAACAGGTACATACGTACCTCAAATAAACGGCCATTATAGAAACGTAAGGAATAAAACTTTGATTTTATTACAAGAAAATTCGGAAAAATACAGAAAAAAAAGAATCGAAAATTTATTATCGATACGAAACTCGACCTATGTCCCCATGTACGTGGATATAGTGAGGCAGAGAAATACTACTATGAATAGTGACTATAATTAACTTTAGAGCAACACTCGTGATTCCCACCGACTTACTTCTTACTTTTTGTAAATTTTTTGTCTTGTTTTTGTTTTTTCTTTATTTTTTCTTCTTTAGAAATATTTTTATAAGATTATAAATCGGAAAAGGATTTCTTTTATTTATGCTGTTTATCATTTACTTTTTTAATAATAAATTAAGCAATATTTTGTGTTTGATGCTCTTAATATCAATTGCGGGCATATTCGTGAATGTTTTTGTAAATAAACTAAAATATTTTGTTATAATCCGTTTTTTCGTTTTCTTTTTAGTCGCCTTGTTAGAAGATTTCTAATAAAAAGTAATCAATAAACAATAAAATGAAACAAAAAATTATAATTCAAAGATACTAAAATGTTAGGAAAGAAATAATAGAGTATAGATTGAGATATTTGATGAATTAACTATTTTTAATCATAATTTGTAAAACTGAAGAGCTTCTTAAGATTAACAGTCCCGACCCTTCCTTGAGAAGATTTAATAATCCTCACATCACAATAATTTTTTTTTTAAATAATCCTATTTTTAATAGTAATATTTTTTAAATACAAAAACTGTAACTACATTTACTAAATAAGTTACGCCATCTACTGATCAACACATAAATTACTTTAAAATTAAGACACAACACTTTGATAATTCAACATTGACTTAAGGCTTTGTGAATAGATGGCAGGATTTAGCTGTAGTGGTTACATTTTTAATATGAATTTTGTATATTTCTCACTTAGCGAAGTAATCAGAGACGTCTGTTTGTTAGATCGTATAATATTCTGTTCGCCCGCAATACGCTACGCAACGTATTGCAGGCTACGCAAACAAACTCGATGACTTGAAAATACAAATTAAAATATTAGTTTCCAAAACAGTGATTCTTCCTTGCTTGTCTCCAAGAGACTTGACAGACGTACGGACGGAGACGATTAACAAAGTATTGCTATAATGATTTAGTTTTTTCCTTCTGAGATATGGAACCCTCCTAAAAAAGCAGCTTTATCATTTTTCCCGCATAGTAGGTTAAGTAGAGGAAACCTTATGTTAAACCATCACGTTCACAACATCCGCATCCTTACGTCTGTCCATTTTTTGAGATATTGGCGGAACTCAACGTTGCGCTTTGTCTACCAGGGTTGCCGAAAAAAAAATTTAATTACTCCTCCGAGTGAAGATCTTACAGTTGGACGCAATCCTCCTGCGCCATGTTGGCTTCATAATATTAATTATTGTTTAATATTTTTCTTTTACTGAATAAAAATATTTATAAAATATAAATTGTAAAAGTTAATTTTTCGCTCCCATGACCTTAGTGCAAGAAATTCATACGACATTATAACGTGACCTAACTCTATCTCTCTCTTTCCAACAATATCATTATCGTATCTTCTGTCTCCACTCACGCATCTTAAGAAAATCCCCGTTACTTTTACCTTCGCAAAAAGGCGCTATCTGCAATCCTTTCAAGTTGAACGTAACTTATATAGCTATCTCTTTCTATTCTATATGTTTTAGCGGGTAGTCTGAGCGAGATAAACATAGTATTTACCGATTAAGAATACCGGTGGTGCAAGTTTTTGACAGTACGTTTTAAACTTCGAAGTTCGTAAGATGTAATAAAAGTGTAAAATATTTTAGTTTATAATTATTTATGAAAAAATAAACAGTGTTTGTGAAAAAAGATGACATTTTAAATGGTTTAAAGTGTAACATAAATTATAAAAGGTACGTATTTGGTTATACCTTAATACCTAAATTGTAAGCAAAATTTGTGTTTACTTGCGGAACTTTCTTTGCATAACGTTTTGTTTAGTCATCAAGGTCATAATATGTGTGCCAAATATCAACATATTTCTATCTTAACTCATCTCCCTTTATTAAAGTAGAATAAACTAATCTTATGATATAGTGGCCTTCGAGTAATACCTATATAAATATAAGCTTTTAAAATAGCTTTACTCTGTATCCCGCATCATCGAGAGATTGCTTGTTGCGTGCCGGAACTAAACGCCGTACTTTGTTACCAGAGCAGGGAAATGAAAATTATTGAAATATAATGATTCTCTCTTCGAGGACTCGAACCCACAGCCATTCCATTTATGTAGAGGACATTTTTTTAGAAAAGAAACACAAGTGTGACCGTAAACGCCACGGTTCTAGATTCGATTCCCACTCGGAGAAAATAAATATTATTTACCTACTAATATTTGACTAGGCGCGGCGTTGAGTGTCGCCACTCAACACGCAATGCCTCGAAAATATGGCAAAAAGTGGAGAACGGAGTGTCTTATATCCAGATTCCCTCTGCCCACTACAATAAAGAAGAAATAACAGTATATACTACGTAACATACGCTAACAGCGAAGAAACAAGGAACATCAAATTATCACATTTCCCACGCGCACCATTGTCTATAGTTCAGTGACTTCGAGGTTATAAATGATGGTTTTTATGGTATCACCCACTTAATGAACTAGGGTTCTTAGGTTTTATGAATTTATTTGTGGGCTAATTTTTTCTAGACCTCAGAATTAATAACTTTTATTATATATTTTTATTGAGGCGGTGGCGAAGAGGCACAAACATGTGACTGTCGCAATCAAGGCGATTGTGGGTTTGATTCCCACTCGGGGGAATGAAATATTTAATATATTCATATAAGACCAGACCGTGGACCTGATTGTTTGATATTAATTTCAGCTTGTTGCTTCCACGCGATTTTGAGATAAATGGTCTTAACAGACGACACAGTGATCCTATAAAGGTTCCGTTTTTTCCTTTTAAGGTACGATCGTACGAAACCTTAAAAGAGAATGATGGGTCACTCTGCTTTTGCCTATTCCTACAATAAGAGTAATCTTTAATAAAAAATATAAACCAAACCAAGCAATACATTCCATACATTACGATGGTATTTAGATCGCGCCGTGTTATTTCATGCGATCTGCTGCGTGTGCAGTTTGCGTCACGATTTCCTCATTTGTAATTTGTAAGCCAAGCCATATGAGTGAAGCAGTTTTGGTTGGACATGCACTTTTTATGTTAAAACAACATTTTTATTTTATATACACTATACAGGTAGAGTAGATCTTTAATGTTTATTTTAATTTATTTTATATTTATACATCAGAAGAAATGAAAGTAATTCACTCCCCCGACTGATAATCGAACCCATAACCGTTTATTCAGACTAGACAGATTAAGTAATTAGTAAATTATTATTTATTTAAAAGAATGCATATAATTTATATTATAATAGATTCATGTACAATAATTAAATACATTAGAGCAATTTGAGTAATTATTATTAATTGTAATTACTTAATGGTATAAATGTTGCAATTTTATTATTATGACTCACTCAAAGAATCGTTTTTAGCTTCGCACAGTATCCCGCACATAGCAGGGTAGGCAGAAGGAACCTGGTGTTAAGACACTCCGGTTCCAAAAGACACTTTTTTCCCCACTTTTTACTAAATTCTGCTGAGTTACCAGAGCGAGCGATTTATTATATTTGTAGAAAAATCCTTTAACATTAAAATATATATAATTATATAATATACCCTTTATATTTCTATATCTTATCTAACGCTACGTTAAGCCAAAAGCTACTAACCAAAGGAAACTAGAAACCGCAAGAAATTAGATCTGTAGAGATCATGTTGTAGTTATGTAGGTCGATGTATTAGACTAAGAAGGTATAGGGCATAGGCATGGACTTGAGTAACAGGTTCTATTTCCGCTTATTAAAGTAATTTTAGAAGCAGTTGTAAAGCAGGGGGAGTACAAGCGTGCGACGATTGTGAGTTTCAATTGCCACTGGGGGAAATAACGAGGGTAACGAGGCAAAAGCGCGGCGTTGAGTTCCGCTACTCAACGTGCAATACCTCCGGCTAGATGTGCTCTGCCTACTCTGATATGCTGGATTTAGCGTGAAGCTAAAGCTAAAAAGTAATTTTAATGATTATTAAGAAAAATCGGCCATAATGTCGCAATGCCCCGAAAATTTGGACGAGTTTCAGTCAGATGTGCTGCTATGCCACAACGGACTGTACTACAATATTTAACTAAGTCACCATAACAGTTATTGTCGATATTAGTCAATCAAATCTAGGGTAAAGTAATTAAAAGATGATGACAATAGTTATGTACCTAAATGTCAATATTGAAACAAGAGCCCTCGCTTTGGTTATTTTTTTTTTGAGTTTTGAAAGTTTTTTTATGCTTCACGCTATATACTGCATATTTCAGGTTTCCGTTCCACAATTTCCTCAAAATTTTCGATGCATGTTGAGTTGCGGAACTCTACACCTCTCTAAACAAGTTTATTTGGGTAAAAAATCCTATGTCAACAGGAAATCTCTGATAAAGAAAAGTCTTCGGGGGAAACGATATCTTACCTAGAACTCTACAATTTACAACCCTACGAATTAACGAAATATTATTTATATGTACATACATATATATTTAATTTTTATATATTGTATTTTATTTCGTAGTTTACTATGTAAAATTTTAATAAACTTGTTTTCAATTAGAAAAACAAAACACAACGTGATCAAATTGTGACATATTTTAATGCCCGCGACAGTTATACATTCGAATCTTACTCTCAGATTGACCTACTTTTCTTGTATATGTACAGTAACGAAATTCCAAGGTGAAAAAGAGTGATTTTTCACTACATTCTCGCCTAAGAATGTGGGAAATGCTTTAAACCATTTATATATGAACAAAGGTCATTACTCAGTTCAAAATCACAAATTACCACGCTGCCAAATTTACGTAAGCAATTGTTCAGCGTGACCGCGGCCGACGCAATGCTCTATAGTCTATCGCATTGTGAAATATATGGCAGTAGTTATGTTACTTGGTTAGGGCCAGTTCTGGGACAGGTTAGTTTTAACCGTTAGTTAACACGCTTAACGGATAGCTGGCGAATTATCGATTTCTTCGTGCGACTGTGTAAAGAGAACAGTATTTAAGTCATATTTACCTAGATGTTTGATTCCTTTATTTGATTTTGTATTATTGGAACCCTTTTTTATATTAGAAGTTTAAATATAGGCTCTTTTAAACTTAGAAGATGTGAGCAACAATTTTAATTTCAAGTAAAATTTGTCTGTAATTGAGATATACTATGTATCCTAGTATGTAACGTTGGCTTCCTAATAAATAAAATAAATAAGAACTTAATTGGATATTTTTTTAACTAATTTATATTTGGACATATTGAAATAAATTAATAGTTATAAAAACTACAAACACGCTATCAACAGAACACTAATAATATTAATAAGACGAAATTAATGAGGTATTACGTGTTGAGTGGCGATACTCCACGCCGCGCTTTGCCTCGAAACGAGAACGAAGAAATTAAAATATAAATATTTCATTTCCTCGAGTGAGAATCGAACCCACAACTAGTCGGTTTTGCAATCACCCTTATTGCCTCTGCGCCACGACTGGCCTCCAGGTTTCGGTGGAAAGTGGGGAACGGAGTGTCTTAACACTAGGTTCCCTCTAGCTACCCTGCTGCGGGATACATTGTGAAGCTGAAAGTAATGAGCAAAAACTCGATATATTTACTAGTGGGCAGTCCAAAGTTCCATCAGGTATCTTTCACTTTCATCACCAGACGATGATAAGAAATTTCAATAATATCTGTTAAAACAATTACACACATTTACAATACATTTTATTTATTAAGAGATTGAGCAAATTGCCTTAACTTCATTTCAAGTACTAAAATTGTAAGTGATTATTTCGATTACAATAATTCCATTTAAAATATGTAAAAATCGCGCAAACCAAGATCTTTCTGAAAATATAAAATAACTTGTCACTTATTTCTCTTATTCTTTTTTTAATAGTTTACAAAAATAATACAGACTAAATTATTGATTTACTATATAAGTATAACACTTTACAAAATTATTCGTTTGTATAATAAAAGGGCATGCTATTTTTTTTACTCGCACGTGGATACAAGTGACAGAACGCCATTTACAAGATAACCCAATAAAATACCGGTTACGTGAGTTATTAGAAGGTCAATACGAATTCCTCTTATTTGAAAATAAAATAATTACAGTAATGTAATTTATATCATATTATTATTAATTCATTGTTTTGGTTGAGTAGAGGAGCTTGGATAGTGGAGTAGAGTTAATGCACACTTAAAGGGGCCCCTTAAACCTACAGGTTGGTTATAAGTCCCAGGCACTGCTTTAGACTCTTCATCTTCTCTCGTGTTTCAATGAAAAAAAAAAGAATATAAGTACATTTAAATCATATTATGTACAAAGATTGAGCGCAAACGGTGAATGAATTTATTTCATTTTCTCGTTCTCTTGCATAGAGAAAAAAAAAATGAAATTTACGTAGCTTATTTGACAGTTATACGTACTTATACGTAGCTTTAGTTTCAATACAATAATATGGTATCATCGAACTGGTCTCATCATGGAGCCAGGACCTGAATAGTACATCTCTTAAGAAGTTACTTGCATATCAATAGAGCTAGGTCTCAAATAATTTATGGTTCCAAGCACATTTTATAGTACTAGAAGCATTTGTTTTACAAAAGCGTGGTATTTTAGTTAAGGGACTCACACAACTTAAAGCACATTTTATAATACTAGTACCGCTTCAGTCTAAAAAATCGATTTCTTGTGGTTTTTTTACTACATTAATAATATTCGCCACCATTGAATTTCCAGATGGCGGAGATAATTCTGCAACGGCGTAAAGCGGCGTCAGTGTTGAACGAACCGAATCCCCTCATAATATTACTAATAATATGCTTACTAAACCTATGTGGGGCACAAATAATCAACAGGGCACCGCACTTTGTGCCCCAAACTGGTGATATGTCGCAGTTTAGCATTGCAGAGGACACTATTGTTGGTACACCGGTGTATCATCTAAAAGGTATTTTTATCATGTTTGACACTAATACTGAGAAAAAGTAATGATAAAACACTATATATTTAAAAAAAATTAAAAAGCTGTTTAGAAAATGTTTAATATTAATCTCTGCAATTAAGTTCGTAATATAATATGTAATGAACCTAAGAAGTTCGAGTCGGCGTCGCTATGCGTGCATTTTTAGATTTTCTTATTTTCTTATGTTTCACGTTGCACGTGAAATATCTAGCGATAAATAAGAATTATTAATTTATTTAATAATTTAATTTTATTTAAGGTCATTAAATGATCTTCAATCATTGATTATATACTAAATGTTAACTGATATTTTTGATATCAGTTTAAATTTTTCTAAAAACTAATTTAAGAATTTTCATTCTTCAGGAATCGACCCCGAAAATGGTCCGTTAAGATATTCAATATCCGGACAGTACTTTAGTGTCGACTCTACGACGGGGGTGGTGACCCTAGCAAAATCTCTAGATAGAGAACAACAGGCGAAATTGGAAGTTATTATTAGTATAACAGGTAAAAAGAACTATATTTATACATATTATATAAATAGAAATTATTCTTTAAATTAATATTGCTAATATTATGAAAAGATTGAAATGAAGGCTTAAATGTAACGAGACTGGAGCCCGAAACCCAACTTAAAGTGTAATTTTTTTCGTGTTGAGTGGCAGAACTAAACGCCGCGCTTTGCCTCGTTACTAAAGCGAGAA
>FAPP01011755.1:3197-19928 GCA_001485965.1 Heliconius ismenius | reverse complement strand
ACACAACGGTTTTGGCAGGCGCACCGACGAAATATTAAAAAATAAATATTTCATACAGTTCCTGTTCACATGCAGTTTTGGTTAGTTTTCTGCCATAGTACATTAGGAGCTCTAACTGCATGTTGAGTGGAAGAATTCAATTCATTAATTCACTTTGTCCTAACATAAGAGGAATGATAAATTATTTTTTCTCCGAAATGAAACAACTACTATAACTCCTATGTAATAACTTATTAAATTTCAGGTTTAGCTGGTTTCTTTCCTATTCATCCCAGATCCTATATGACCGCTTGGAGAAATCGAAGTGCTGAACACGAAAGGTTGGCTAAGGAGGCCGAAGATGCTAAAAAAGCAGAAGCTACTTCACAGTGATTATATTATATATTAGTATATTAGGAAATAAATTTTAGTTATATTGTCTCATATTTTTTATTTACCTAGTGTACATTCAAAGAAAAGATAGATTTTTTTTTTTTTTAAATAAACTAAGTAATAGGTTAACAAGTCAATAATTTACATTGTATTGTACACAATCAAAATAAGGTTACTTGAAAAAAATTTCTTCCACACTACAAATGTTTTTTTATTTTCATGTAGCAATGTCATTCTCGCGTTGTATGCATAGTGCACATGGGACATTTGCCTGAAAACATACTTTTATTAGTTTTTTCTGTAGAGGCTTGATGATTATATTTTTAAAAGTTAATTATTACTATACTGTTTCCCTTAAAAATAAAATCAAAAAACTGATTCCTGCAGGTTTAAATAGCTGACTGAACTTTTAAATTGGATACTAAGATAAAATGGTTTTACTTTGAATATTCATTATTAATGACATAACTGAGAAATTTCTGTTTACATTATGGATGTATGATTTATATATTCTATTTCACTAAAAATAAACGAGCCCTAGTTATTTTCATAAAAACAAGTCAATTAAGTTATCCAAACAATGAGGTATATATTTAAATAATAATTTAAAACCTACTATTAATTTGGTCTTACATATATTTATAAGATTATGTACATACAAAAGAGGAGGGAGAGGAAGCTCAGTGTTAAGATACGATTTCTCTCTCCCTCTTGATCTCCACTTTTAGCCCAATTTTAAAATAAAGTCAAGAAATAAAAGAACATCAATACAATGAATTCTTTTTATTACGTGAAAAAACCATACAACTTTACCTCGTGAGTACATTTATAATATAAATAGCAGCCAAAAATTTAAAGGCACACTAAATTGGATTTAAGCGGAACGCGCAAATACATGATTATTGTTATTACATACCTAATTTCACTTGAATGATATAAAAGTAAATAACATAATCTCAATTGGATTCAGATATTAAATAAAATATAATTTGTTAGGGTTCTGTAACTTATTTTCAATATTATTGAATATCCGAAATATTATGACAGTTATTAAAAAAATCCATTGAATTATACAAAAACATCTTATAGGTTTTGTTTACAATAATTAAAATGGATAATACTATATTTGATTTTATAAGATTCACTTTACAAATATAGTGCATATACATTTAAATGCATGGCGTTACCAAGTGTGAATTAAAAAGTTAAAGAAAAAAACAATGTGTTGATCATTTGTAAACTTAACAAAATTCTAACAATCCTTGAGCAAATCAATTAATTTATACGAAAGTAGAATCCATTGTTCGAATTACTTATGTAATAGCTAAGAAACAATACCAAAGATACTTAGTTAATACCTAAACCGCGTAGATTATAGAATAAGAATTTTGTCATAAGCCACTTGTAAATTACGTCACACGAACTTCACATCTTTTTGACAAGCACTAGCTCACTAGAAGTGTGACGTCACATATTTAGTAATTTTAAATTAAAACAACAATTCGGAAATTAATTTCGTTTACATCGTGTTTTAACATTTAGATGTGACATTTTTAAATGTGATATCACGAAACTCCTTCCACGTCTTGTCACACAATGTCACACTCGGTCTACCCTTTAACGTGTGACATAATTTATAAATGGCCCCCTAAAAAGAAAAAAAAACTACAAATTCAATCTAATCTCCAAACCGAGCGACAAACACAGTCATACAAAAAACATCTTAACTAAATAATACAACAGCTGCAAAAGTAGAATTTTATTTGACAATCAAACTGTACCAATATTTGCAATAATTATTGTATAAAAATATTTTTTTGTTTATGATTTTTCATTTTTTTTTCACCAATGAGTGCATAGAAGCGTGTATTGAAGCGATTTTTTGTACTTATAGATTTCTTGGCAAGTAGAAATCTCAAATGGAATTTAATTGTTCTTCCTGATAGCGTCTGTCACCAAACGAGATGCTGTAACGTAAAAAATATGTATTAAAAAAAAAGCGCAATATTTAATTAGAAATAAATATTTCTACTTATGATAACTAATTTAGAATGTTTAAATACAAATTACACAAGTACACGGCACGGACCAATTTATAGTAAATACAATTTTAGAAGATAATACAGTTCTTATTTCATAAATGCAAACATCTAAAACCTATTGATTGAAATGTTATACCATGAAAATTCAATTTTCGCTAACTTATGTATACAATGGTAGTGGTACAATGTTTCATACTTTTGTACTTATAACTATATTCTATCTAAGTCAACCTTTAAAAATGACACAATTAATAAATGTATTAACTTTGAAAAAAATATAAAATATTAGATTATATATAAGTTAAGCTGCAGAAAAAAATATTGAGTTAAAGAGTTCATTCATGTGTTAGTTGAAAACAAAAAAAAAATTTAAATATTACTTTACATATTTGAAAGACACTTTCAAAATTAACGGTTCAAGACCCTTTCAGAATGGCCCCAGTTTATACAAAGATTATGTTATCAAATATGAATGTAGCAATTGTAAAAGACTTGAACTATGCAGAGTTAATAAAAATATTATTGGCGATTAAAGTAGATAATTATTGAAAATTAAATACAAAATAATGTAGTAAATATAACTTAAAGAATTATGGGAAAACGTGTAGTTAGAGTGATTTGATATTCACACTTCTTTTAAATGTAGGCACCCTAATTTAATGCATTTCGACGGACACTTTTTCATATTGGTACATTTATGTTCCTTACTTCTACCCTCCATAATTAGGACATAAAACCATTCAATAATTAAGCATATGAAAAACATAGTTTAAAAGGCTATATTCACGTAATATACATACATGTCAAATATAAGATATACTGAGGCTTTAGTAGAAAGCGAATATAATAATTAGAACTATAGATAGTAGTAAATTGAATTATTAATATTAACAATTTAATTTTGAATAGATACACAAATAGCTTTCGAATTATCAAGCGACACGTTGCCATTCAACATGGTTTTACTTACATTTTTATATTGGCACAGCTTTATTCTTGTTTACCTAAAATCATGGGGGTTTATTGAAATAAATATTTAAAGAGAAAATAATTATTTAAAGGAAAAACAAAAATATTGATACAAAAAATAACCTATTCAAACAAAAACAATAAGAATAAATCAAAGAATAAACAAAATAAATAGAAAGCCCAATATTATATACTAGATACTTCCTAAATGACAAAAAATATAAACTATTGAAAAAATAAACTACAACATTTTCTATAATCTGTATCTATACAAAAAAAACAAAAAAAACATACATTTGCAAAATCAATCTTGCAATCTTTTCATTGAAGTATTTATTTTCCTATTAACATCTTGCACCAAGTCCCGGATGTTAACTGTTTTACGATATCATTTAATTTTTTTATCAACTTTATCTTTTAAACAAAAGACATTTTTTGTCGCAAATGTTTAGAAGTGGTAAATTTACAAAAAAATAAACTATATATAGAGCCGGCTTACAAGACACTACATTAACTATAGTGGCTTGTATGGCCTGAGATATATACATTCATGCAATAAAAAATAGTAAAATTAGTAATTTAAAATATCATGCAAGTGATCTAAATTCGTACAAACAAAGAATATATATATCCACTTTTGAATTATTCCAATATAATAAACTATAATAGTTTCTCAGCATGACATTTTTAAAGCTAGCTGTGATAAATGCAATGAAAGAGATTAAGTTTTTTTTTTTTTAATTTTAAATATACATGTGTATATTTAAAGGAGTTTATATACATTTAAATAATATAATTTTATTTGTAATTGTATCAATTGTATCTAAATGTTGGTTAGTATCTTTTTTCTTAGACTTGAGTAAAAAATATATATCCAAGCATTATTTTAAGGACACCTGATATATATGGTAAAGCTTCAGCCCCAAAAGCATTTTACATATCGCAAATATACCTACCTAAATAACGAATCTTTATGCAGTTCAGACAATCTCTCATTAAACGCCTTCATAGTTTTATCCATATGTTTATTGGCGTTTTTTACCAACTGTTCCAAAATATCTTTCTCTGTCAACATAACATTTTATATTTTTGGAATATCAAAAGTGGACATGCTTAACACTTCCTTGATTTTAAATATTTATATTCTATATCAAATATCCTTATTTATTAATTCTTGTACATAATGTTAATGACACTCAACCTTCAAAAAAATCAAATTTAGTATAAAATTAAAAAAAAACGTTTTACCCCTTACTTTCCATCCTTATTGAGCCACTATACCCTAAATATTATTAAATACCATATGCGCCAAATATGAAAAGAAATGTTGCTATACAAAAAATATTTAAACAACTATTTATTTATTTACCTGAGTTGGCAATATCATCGATACGGCTGTGATGTTTTTGATAGTAGGGACGAATGATACGATGATAGATGATAAGAGATCCGTTGTAGTCCGTAGGCAAGTAGCACCAGATTATGAAGATACACTGAAATACGAAAAAAAGTACATTAATTCGATTAAAAGTTGGATTGGAGGATATCCTCCAATCCATCCAAAGATACATATGTATCTATATATTAATTGCATATAATTTAAAAATTGTTAAAAACAACAAAAATAACAGTTATATAAGAAAGAATAGATTGACAACAGCTGATTTGTAACAGCTAAGCTGTAGCGAAGCGTGAATGCCGCATTAGTTTGAATATTATTGCTCAAAGAATATAGTGCACAGATATTAAAATAATGTATCAATAATTCTACAAAAAGGAAGAAAAAAAGTTAAAATAAAATTAAAATGAGAAAAAACAAGGTTGCTCATTCCGATGTGTGTGCGCGCGCGCATGTGTTGTATTTAATATGGGATATTTATTGAGCAATGTTGCTCAAAATGATGTCATTGTTATGTAAAACAGTCTACTTATACACAGGTTGATTATTGACGTAATTTCCATTCAGACAATTTTTTTTATTTCAGATTCACTCTGTGATATAGAGTGAATGTGCACGCATTTAATATTAAGAATGATTTTATTTCTTGCCAGGGTGTGTATACATATATTTTTTTGTCATTTTTCTCATTCTGTTCTCTGCTTTTCACCTCGACAAGTTAACGTTTAAAATGTAAGAAACATTTTATTAATCAGATAAAATTAAAATGGAAATCTCCTTGTGAAACTGAAATTCTTTCTTGGAAGTAAAAAATAACAATTTGTGGCCAATATTGATAGTCCACATTGTATCAATAATGTGTATATTAAAAATTATAAAAATAATAACCATATTAGGTACTATCTATTTTAATTGCATTTTAAAATACAAAACAATAATGTACTTTACAATGACAGACATAAGAACAAACAGAGATAACGATAATGGCTCTTATAATTGACTGTAGAGTTATTTATATGTTAGTCTGAGAGCATAATATGAGGCACAGTAAACAGAACTGCATAAAAGAAATCTTTTTTTCTTTATCTTTGTAATAAATATTTCTATAGTCTTTTATATTCACCGTAATAGGAATAAGGAAAAGTTTCGTGATATTTGAATAAATAAACCAACTTTAATTGATATATTGTTAAAGGAAAATCAGAGATATAAGATAATTACCTCAATGATTCACAAATTGCATGATCATAGTATTTAATTAATTCATATCTATAATATATTTATGTATACTATGGAACGAAGACTTACCCTTACCATTACAACAGATACTATCACATTATATTAGCAATAACAAGGTAGGCAAACCAGAGTTTAAGTCATTCCCCGAGTAGAAGTGAAAACCATAACAAAAGTGTTAAAATAACATATTCTTACGTAAGACCATGGTCTTGGACTAAATTTCGATATACAATAGTTTGCCATTCTTATGCTAAGTGATGTTTTAATTAGACTAAGTACATTATTGTACTGTTGTGTATTTGCTGATTAGTACCTACAGTTTTTTTTTGTATGAGAATGATGAGAATTATTTTGAAAAGTAATAACATTTTGCAAATTGTTTAGTATATTATTTTAGCTGTATGTAAAGAGGTAATCCTGAGTTTCTTAGCTCCTGAACTTATCTTCATTTATTATACTTCCCTCTGCCTATTCTGATATAAGTGAGGCACATGCATGTGAAGATAAAAAATTGTTACTAAGACAAGACAATGACTCACAAACGCACTATCACTGGATGTAGACAAAAATAATCTATGATATAAATCATAATTATGAAATCATTTTTACATTACATATAGAAATGCAATTTTTTTACAAAATATGAATGTAAGAATTCAAATAGTGGGGTAAGAAATTTGATGTAAAACTAGCTTAGCCATTACATGTTGAATAGTGGAATTTAATATTGAATTTATCCAGAGAAGAGGAAATTCGGTAAAAAAATTAGTGACCTGAGTGAGAATTGAATCTAAAACCTTCACTGCAATGCAATAACCTTGGGATATAATATTTCGTTTTTTTTTCTTTGATAGCCATTTCCATACATATTAAGTCTCAAATATTAGGTAAGTAGATATCTTTCTTTTGATAAGAATAATATGAAACAAAAGATAAAGTTAAGATGCCAAATTAAAGATACTGGTCATAAAAGATAAGGAATAAGGTTTATTTCATACTAAGAATTATTTAAACATACTTATGAGTTTTTTTAGCTTTACATTGTACCTTCGCATATAGCAGGGTGGAAAAGTTATTGTTAAGCAACTCTGTAACATCCTGTTTTCAAGACATTGCTATATGGTGGAGCTCAATTCTACATTTTTGTTTTGTTACCAAAATGAGAAAATGAGTTTAATTCATTCCCTCAGAGTTGAACTCATAATTGTGATATTTACAGTCAGATGCTATGCCACAGTGGTGACTTATAACATTATTTATGCAAGGCTAGCAGACTGAAATTGATCTTTACAACATATAAAACTACCTACAAGAATATGAGATGTAATTAGATATGAGTATTATTAAGTAATTTTATCAAGGTATTAAGGCCATCATGGCACAGGGGCACAAGTGTGTGACTATATGTTCCCAGTGCTTATGTGCTATATGCCATATGAAAGATAGTGTCAAGCTAAAAATAAATAAAGGTATTTTATTTAAAACCAAATTTATTTTCAAAACATAACTTTATCAGCTCTTAATCTGTTTTGTGTGGCAAACCACAATGAAATAGTTTTAAAAGACTAATGATTCAATTATAGCTAATGACCATTGAGTCATTAAATACATAATAATTTGAACATTAACAGTGTTATCGACATAAAAACCGCAATTGTGTCCTAATAAATTAAAAATAGGCACGACCGGATAAAGTGACCACATGGTGAAATTAAAAAGTAGCATATTTTCAACTAACCTTTATCAACCAGTACAATGGGAACCAGCCAACGATAAAATCGGAAAAGTACTCGACGATAGAGAAGCAAGCGTATACGACCCAGTATGTTAGCCACTTTGTATCATCGTCCTTTACAGGCGATTCTAACGCCTTCATCGACATGTACGCTGGGTACACGAATCCAATAGAATTGCATATCAACTCCGCGCCGAAACCAAACACTAAATATAAACCGGTGAATGCGACCAGCCCTGCGACAAAATAAACGTCAAATAATTGCTAAAGATATAAATAAACTCAATAAGAAAAAAAAAGGACTTACCGAGAAATATGTATACCCTGTTCACACCGCTCTTCTTTTCAGCTACTTCAAAGTATTTTGCCCATGGACTGTTTTTGTCATTCAAGTGGCGCTCTATAGTGTCTTTATATTCCTGTAATTTGGAAGTCATTTTGGTAAAAAAGTCAGGGGTGTATGGAAATGTATTTGGCACGAGTCCGGCGGCCACGACTCATTGACAATGGCCAATGAAATGACAGAATATTAAAATGACAATGGTGGCCATTATATGTTGCCATATACAAAGATTTGTTTTCTTCTATTTTATTTTTTTATACTATTTTCTTATTTTATACTACACTATATTCATGTACACATGAATGTCAAATGAAAGTTATTTTTTTTTAATTATGCAGCTTTTTATACATTGTATGGAAACATTTTAAAAATAAAGCTTACGGGTTTGCGTTGACTATTTACTATTTATTTGACTTTTTGTACTCATATGCTAACTACATTGACATAGAATAGGTTAATTTAGCATTAAATTAATTTTTTTAGTTAGCCTTAATTATACAAACAGTAGACATTTGTATAAGTGAAAACAATATATTTTGAATATATTTTTTAATAGATAATAAAAATATTCCTTAATTATATAGAAAAAATATAGGCTTACAGATTTTTAACAATTATTTATATGCATTGAAATTCTACATTTTTAGAGAATTATAAAATGACATATCAGCGCCTTTCTTAGTAACAACTCTAACTTCACTTGCAATTTTATGATCCTCGACTTATTGTACAGTTGTCTCTAGACTAACGAAAAAAGAGAGAGAAGAGAGAGAAGTTTAATGATAGTTAAACTCTGAAAATTACTTGCTTTTACTAGCTTGAAATTAAATTATATAGGCCAAATTTAATTTAAAAAAATTCGAGAAAGTATAATATTTGTCCAGAATTCGGTAGAAAATGAAAATCTTCCGGACACATCAGGGTTGTCAGAAGGAACCTATCCCTCTGCCTATCCCGCTGTGTCCAGAATGCAGCGTGAAGGTAATTTTTATTTTTTTTATTAAAAATGAAACACAACTTCGTTGAATAATATTCTTTTAATTTCCGTAAAATATGAAAAGTGTTAACATTAGTTATCACTGCTTGTCTTATAAAAAGAAACATATTTTCATGAAAGCTTTAAATATTGTGCTAAATATTATTACAAGCAAAATTAATAAAAAAACATAAAATAATAGTTTTCTGTTTCTATTTCTTTCTCCAAAAAGTACCTACATTTTGAAAAAAAATTGTTATTTTTTTACAAAATAAATAATTTCCGCATTGGAAGACAATTTTTAGAAAAAAAATAATTCGTGGTATTTCCACATTTAATCATAATTTAATATTAATTAATAAACAGTAAAACTAGCTAAAAATACTAAATGCTGTATCATATATTTATATCACAATGCAATTTTGTAAATAGAAGATAACATTAAAATGTGCTTGATGTGCTTATTATGTGGAAAAGTGCTCATATTTTGTGCGATAGCGAAAATAATATTTTCTGGAACTATATTTTTTATTTGTGATAAAGCATGACTAGATAATTTTATAATATGTATATTAAATTCAACAAATATATATAATTTATTCAAGATGTTCAAGATTAAGCTATGCATTATTGCATACATATTTTTCATAATTAAATTCAATTTCTAAATCAATTATAGCTATGCCTTGCCAAGAATTTTTAATAATCTCTTTGTACCTACATAGATTTTTTATGTTAAACAAAACAAAATGCTGTAAATTTTACAAAAAGATATGAAGAGACAATACTAATGAAAATCTCTCTAATATACAGTAGGGGTAATATACTTAATTAAACTTTAAGTTAGTATCTCAAGTTAGTAAAATTTCATATTCACAAATCACTACTATATAAATCTGTAATATAAAGAATTTATTTATTATTTTGATGATGTCTAACATTTAATGAGATTGGTCTCAGTCTTATGCTATTGTGAGTTTCTAGTGAAAATTATTAATATTATTTTTTTCTGAAATTACAAACACTAACAAAAAATATAACATTTTTTATAAAAACAATGGTACATTTTAAAAATTCTAACTACTTATATTAATAATTTGATTATATACATCCTTAAAATAAATGTTTTGATATTTTTTTGTATATTATAATTGCTTGTATTGTATGCATGTGTGATCGCTTAAGTTTACAAATTGGAAAGATTTTTTTAATTAGTTTAAAATATACATTTTAAAAATGATAACATTAGCGAATTAGCATGTATGCAGTATGTGAGTATTTCCAATAAAAAGATTTTGTATAAATATTTAATCTCTTCGCAAATGCAGTTTTCTTTTACATTAAAAAAATATTGTTTAATATGATTGATTATTACAATTATTAAGATTTTTTTATTGTGCAGGTTTAATATTTCATCATTTTAATTATGCAATTAATACATTTTACGTTATAATTAGACATTTTGATGTAAATAACTAAGTAATGCAGTTTGATTTTACTGTATACACTTAAAACTATTATGAACTAAGATCTTTTAAATCACAGATTATACCACGCAAAAATACTTAGATATTGCTTATTTTATTTTATAAAATAGTAGAATAAATTAAAAATATGTATCATTAAGCAAATTATTTATGGTTTGCTTAATAATTTGGGTAATTTATAAATAGCATTATAAACAAAAAAATCAATAGGTACGTTATACTTTTTGATTAGCTAATGAAAGTAAGATATGAATATAAAAATTCTGCATAAATTTTTTTTTTCTAAATGTTTAATTACATAAATATATAAAAATGTAAGTTCCGTTCTTATATTGTATTTACATAAGCTTTGAAAATAATTAACTATAATTTATGATTGTTACAGTATTAATTATAATTTTGTTATATTTTAAGAATAAATCGAGCCAAGTGTACAATATTTAATATTGAAAAAATATTAATTGCTATAAAACATTAGCTTATTCTATGATAATACCTAATGGACGTTGAAATAAATACTACAAGTTCAGATTCAATTAACAGTTACCGTACGTGTTCGGCTAAATGTTCGGATAAAATTATTAAACATCTGGCAACCCTAAAGTTTTAAAATAAGCGGCAATTAAACAGCCTAATTAAATTTTTATAAAGTCATTTAAATTTCATGAATGTGAGAAACTATCAAAATAATTACAATTGTGAGTGATAAAAAAATAACAGTGAACTTTTAACATTATTTTCATGTGTTACGCCGCTTTATGTTTTTTTCTTGCGTCTCGTCGATTGTCGCTTGGCGGATGTGGCTTTATTTCTCGTACATCCAACTAAAATTAAGATATTTTATTATATTATTACATCCATTTAACTTAAGTTAAATTTTAAAACTTAAGTTAAATTAGTTACTTGAATATTTATTGTTTTTACTTGAGATTAAATTTATACGATGTTCTTTTTCTTTCTATAAAAATAATTTAATGCAATAAATGAATAATAATAAACGTGAATATGTATTAAAATTTTCCCTCTGCATATCCTGCTATCTGCGAGATACAGCCTGGAGCTGATTATTATTTAATGCAAAAAATGTGCCTGTTATAAATATAAATCCTGTTCGAATTCACGTTTACAAGATAAATCTAACGATAACGTTCATCTTTTTGTTCTTTTTTTGACACAGCAAACTTACCAATGTTTCATCATCCGGCACTCTTGATAGTAAATCTAAAACTTCGTTGTTGGGTATTGTGTGTGGTCGCAGAATTTTCCTAGTAAATTTATTAATACCTGTAAATCAAGAAATTCTTTTAGCTTTTACCTGCATTTGAGAGAATTAAAATGTAGGTATTATTAATATTCCATTCTTCACTATACTATTAAAATGACATTTTGATTGTTAATATTTAAAAACTCGACTAAACCTCAAAGGCTCATTTTATATACTAGACAGGGTAAATGATAAAGTTTTTAAATAACTCCGCAATTAGAGATCTAACCCACAATCATCGCGTAAGATACTCACAGACAGAAATTATACAAAACTTACCCCACGCCATAAGGAGATATCTCAAAGGTATCAAGTAAAGTACGAACATGGCGCCCACCAGCATAATTATCGCTATATAACTGAGATATGGCACTGTGAAGTTCATTAAGCTGAAAACATATAATATTTTTAATAATTATGATTACACGATACACTAATTATAAAGCTTTTACAATTTTAATGTAACTTTTACTTTTTATATCATTTATAAACATATTTATATGCATTTAGTAATTTCTTTTGTGGTCATTTTTTTTATTTGTATACCTATATATCAGCTATTTATTTATGAATATTTCTCCTCATTGAATTTGCACAAAAAAATAACATTCTACTAGTCTACTTTTTTATTTTCTTTTTATGTAGTTACGTATAGGTATAATTACTTGCATTTTATTTAAGTGCACATACTTCCAAATAGACATTAATTATTAACTAGAAATATCTTATCTGAGCACAACTTACTTTTTTACGGCTTCCCCTAAAGAAGCAACATAGCCGATGGCGTTCTGCACAGACTGTGTCACCTCTTGTATTGCTTGCAGTCTTTCCTTTAACGATTTCTTTTCTTCCTGTTAAAAATATATAAATGTACCTAATCATATAGTTACATATATAGGTGTTTTTTAAAATTAGTATAGGATATATATTTCAGTTTTAAAATTAAAATATTTTTTTCAAAATGAAACGTTTTTTTATTGATTTAAATGTAGATTAAAATAAAAAGAATACTATTTATACAATTCTAGTTTCAACTGATATCTTTTTATCACGCAATGAGGTCTAAATCACTTTTTTTGTTATACCTACTACGGTCGAAAAGTTGAGGCCGCCCTGAAGTTAGGCTTTCTGAACTTTAACGCATGGTGTACTCGGGAACAAAATAATATAAAGTAAGAACATTCTTATGATGAAATATGCGCAGCCATTTACAGCGAACTCCAGCCGTCAGGGCGGCTACAACTCGTCGTCAGTATTGAATAATATAATTACCTTATCCACCTCTTCTTCATCATCTTCTTCAGCCAACAAATCATCATCATCAACAGGCAACAATAGCGGATTACCTCCTGAAAATTATTAATAATATATAGATAATATAACAAAAGCAACTTTCCAGTAGTTATTATCATCACAACATTTATTGAAGTTCACAAATAAGTATTATATTAATATAATAAATATAATTACATATAGTAAGTTTTATATTTAGGTATAATACAAAATAACACATATAACACATAAATTATGCCAAATAGCTTTTTTGTATTTTCAATGTTCATAAGTAAGACTCGTTTGTGGTATAGGATTTCGATGATAGTTAATAATATTTCATAGTTTTTTTTATTAATCGCAATTAATATTGAGCCACGCTGTTTCACTTTTGTGTTCCCCAGCGAAGAACCTATGCTCTCGCATTCGCTTCTCACCTATAAGCCCACAAAAACCCTTATTTTTTAAAATGAACACTTGTAAAAACTATGAAATATAATTCTAGTTTATTACTTAATTTTTAAAGTAACTTTTTATTTCATATGAAGACAAATACTTTTTATTAATGAACCTATTTGGCATAACGAAATCTGTTTCATACGCAAGTATAATTCACTTTAAAAATAAGAATAAAGCACGGTTTCGACCGCGAAAGAGAAATGAGCGGCTAATTTTTGCGTCAAACGGACTTTAAAAAATAATAAATTTACATTACCTCCCACAAAGAGTTTTGCATTTTGTAATTACTTCGTTTTGCTCTCTAGAACTAAGCGAGTTTATTTTAACTCTTTCTGCAAGCTTCGTCTTTTTCGCTTGACTATTTGTTAGTATAAAATGGAAATACTATTATTCAGCTTAAGCTTACGAGTTCCAAGTAGTCGTTAATGGGTACGTTCCGCTCGCGGTGGAAACCTAACTTTATTATCACGACATATATTTAAAATAATTAAGCTATTTACAAGCGAAATTAATATTCTTTTAAGTAAATTCATGCAATAATATAACTTACTACAAAACAACTGTTTCAAACACTCCCAAGGGTTACGGGAACGTTTAAATTGAACTATAAAATAAAAAAAGCTTAACTAAAACATTTTTACTTAAAATCTACAACTTAAAATCTAACTACATAAAAAATTCTATGTTTTGAAAAATCCGTGTTTTGCGGAAATTATTGAATTTTCTTTTTATAATAAAAAAAAAGTTGCATAATGTTTAACTTAAAAGAAATATTTTAATCAATTGTGAAGTATAATCATCGTGTTGTTTATCTAAACTTAATTCAAATATAAAGCGATTTATGAGATATAAAAATTAGAAAAAAATATAAATGTCTACGTTTGTACATTATGTAACAAAGGAATTGAAATAAGATAATACTGTATATTAAGAATACCTGTAAGTCTGTATATTAGCCAATTTCTCGTGAAGAAAACCAGCAATAAAAATGGTAGCATCCACATTTGGTAATAATAACAAAATGCTAGCCACGCTAGCAAACCTAGGAACGATCGAAGCCTGGATTCCCATTCGAAGCAATCCCTGAAAATTAATTACATTTTAGATTTACATTTCGTTTGTGCAAACAAGTTTAAATATTTTAAAATCATTATTAAAAAAACTAACATTAACTAGTATCTACTTTAAAATCGTTGCTTTGGTGCTGAGGAGAGTAAAGCCACAATTTGAGTAAATCAGTGATTTAATATAACAATGACGTACTTGTACGTTTCAAAAAATTACAAGAATCACAATCAAAAAAAGATTTCCTAATATAATTATATTGGCATTACATTTAACTTCATATTTTTAAAAAATCAACAATCAGTCAGTTTATTGTTTAGCAAATGTTTAATTTAATTTAAAAATATACCCCTAAGCTGACAAAATATGTGGATATTTTTCATTTTACCACTATTGCAGTTACAGTAATTTATAAAGTAATAATAAATTATTACCTTTAAATAAGTAATTAATAAATTATATAAATTTTCTATTCGTAGTGATCGAGCAACAATAAAAAAATCGCACACAAAAAGATCCTTCCTTTTATTATTATTGCGTATCCTTTTATATTATTGATATACATTTAAACTGATATAACTTACTGTAATATTTTGCCAACTTCTATAAACCACATAATAATGGCTTTCAGTCTCATCACATTCCTGACGAACAGTTGCCTCTTGAATTTCGCTTCTTGATGCATATATTTTGGCTCCTTCGGATTTACAACTCTAATTGCACCTTTGAGCTGCAATAAATTTTAATCTAAATTAAACTAAAAGAGAATGAAAAAAGAAAAAAATATAAGATTTTTAGGGTTGTCCAGATTCATAGATGATGTTATAAATCTATATTAAGTGTATAGGTATTTGTTATATATAAAAAAAGTTTAAATGTAAAAAATTAAAGAAAATAATAATATATAAATTAAATTTAAATAATAAAAGCATAGATTAGATTCGTATATGCACGAGAACATGTACACCTTCATATATTTTATTTTAACTAAGAACGTATGAGATATTGAATAAATTGAGTTCTATTGGCAATGACGCCAACGTGTCGCAGTTGGGACGTGTCTGATAGTGTCAATTTAATTCTCATCCAGGAATGAATTTATATTCATAGAATATATAAGTATTCCATGATATGTTGAACAAGCAAAGTAAGAAAAAGTACCTAAGTGGAGAACGTTGTCTGGTAGAAGGTACCAGTACTGTGCTACATGTTGTGAATTTAATAACAAATACACACACACAATATAAAAAATGGCTGAATCATCACTTAGTTTGTGAATCTGTAAGTCCCGAAAATGCCCGATTTAAATTATTTTTTTTGTAAATGTCAAATTAAATTTTGTTTCAATGATAAAATTCTTGTAATACTCAAGCAAATTCTGAGACGTAAAGAAATATTTTCCAAAGAGTAAACCTTTCTAGAAGCGAGTAGAAGTTTTGCGCTTCCAGCCACGCTCTAAGTGGCAATTAGACTACATGATCGATACTCAGCTTTTCTGATGTGGATATTATATATAATATAGTGTTTTAATTTAAAACATGCTTTAAACTAAATATATGTGTCGAGGAAGCTCCACGTGCATACAGTTTTACTAAATTGCAGAACCGATTCACTATTTAAATTTATCAACAAACCCCAAGATAAAACAATTGTCTCTCAAGTATAAATACTTGGATATTTTAATATTACTTTACCCTTGTTGAAGACATGAACTTGACCATAACATCATCATGCTGATTAAAAACAAGCAAAAAAGCGTTTGTTTCCGCTTACCGGATTCCAAATAACGCTCATTTCCAATAATATTTGTGGATAATTTCCTTTTGCTCTCGCCCTCATTTTCTTGTCTTTCAAGGCGAACCACCGTTTCTCCCCATTGCGGATATTCAACAATGGCACAGCCAACTTGCCGAGGAACTCTACTTTGTGGTCGTGATCCTCGTCGTATACTGTTAAGTCTAATGTCGAACTTATGTCTTTAACTGTGCTAAAACGTACAATATCAGTATAATAATAAGAAATGATATATTTTATTCATAAAAAAGGTTAACGCGTTGGCTGTGGGGTCGATTGCTACTCAGGGCAATAATTTTTTTTTATTTCGGTGCT
>FAPP01011672.1:0-10505 GCA_001485965.1 Heliconius ismenius | reverse complement strand
GCACCAGGCAGGCTTATAATGGTCCAGCTCGTCTCGCCATCTCCGTTTTCGTCTGCCAATTCTCCTTTTAGAGTTCGGAATCCACCTGGTAGAGTTCTCTATAATATCTTATGTACTTAACAGAATAGACGTATTCCTATTGGGATTTTTTGTTTCAAATATCGAGCAGCTTGTACGGACATCTGAAATTATAAATTTATTTTATTTTTACGTCTTCATAAAAGAAACATGTCAATGTCGGCCCTTATGTCATATTTCTTTTTCTGATTAAATTCTATTTTCCTATATTACTATATTTTATTGGAATTTCCATCATTAAAAATATATAACACTTACTGTATTTGCTTTCACCCTGGTTATTTAACTCTATAATAAAATGGTTATAAAAATAACCACAGCCGGAATAAACCAACTTGTAAAATAAACTCATATCAACAATCGAGCTAACCGTCTTAAACTTGAACGTCCACCGAATTACGAAACAGTCAGACCTTTGTCCGACGTCGCCAGATAAAACCTTATCATTATTATCAATTAAAAATTAATAAAACATATCTAAAAGTATGCATTTCCGTAAAATTTCGCTAGTTCCATGTAACGTAGTCGTGGTGCGTCGCGACCCTACGACCGTTAGGCGCCGTCCCGACGCGATAACCCCGGGCACGTTGACCCGCCACTTATGTTTACTGAAGCGCTGTGCTAGCTTGTGCTCTGCCCCGGATGCGTTTCATTTGCTCTAATACTCTAATTATCTAATGTTTTAAGATTTTTGGATGTTTAGAATCACGCTTCACGCTGTATCCCGCACACAGCAGGGTAACCAGAGAGAGAGTGTTAAGACCCTGAGTTCATCACCTTCCGGGGAATTCTGGAGGCATCACGTGTAGAGTGGTGGACCTCAACGTGCTTAGCTTCGAAACCGGAGCGAAGGAATGAAAATATAAAGTAAATAAATATTTCATTTCCTCGAATGGGGATTGAACTCACAAAAAGTCAATTTTACAGCACACTGTGCCCCTACGCCACGACTGGCCTGGACTTGGATGTATAGAAATTGATGTTTAGGAGCTATTTTAGTAATATAGCTTTTTGTTTTGCTTAACACTGTGTTCTGTAGGGTAGGATGAGGAAATTCTCACAATTCGACCAATTTCCCGGCTTTGTCTTGTTACCAGAGCTAGAAAATGAAAATAATTCATTCCCTCAAGTAGGAATCGAACGGAATCAGACGTTACATCACTGCATCATGACGGCCTTGATTAGATAGCTATGTCTAAATGTTAGTTTAAAATCGGAAAAATAAGAGTCCATTTACACTTTGTAAAATAGACTAACTACTTACTAAAACTGTCAAACGTATTATGGTGTTTTTAGGAAACTTTACAAAACATTCTTTAGTTTCTGTGCTATTTATTTTTTTATTAAAGTAAAATATAATGTTCTTTTTGAAGAACATTTTTCTATAATAGTTCTTAGGGTTTCGTACCTTTTAAGGAAAAAAGCAACCCTTATGAGATCACTATGTTGTCCGTCAATGAGGAATCAAAATTAATAGGGTACTTCAGGTTAACCTAGAATTATGAAATATGGCAGCTAACATCTACAGTTAGTATTTGTTTCGAAAAAAATCTGAAAACTATACATTTTTGGTCAGATCCTAAGCCTTAAACGGAGGGAGGGGGGAGTCAAAAGTTTACCTTTAGTATCTTTCTTGAAATAAGGTACTGAAACCTGTTTTGTTGAAACTTTGAAAGTTTCATACTTATTTACTCGAGGCTATATAACTTTTACAAATTAATGTTTCTAAAATTCGTTTATATGATAAAATATTAACGAGGCCAGTCGTCACGCATTAGCACTGGCGTGTGACTATAAACAGGTTGTCAGTTCGATTCCGACCCGAGGAAATGAAATATTAAATTTATTTATTTACTTCTTCGCTCTGGTGTCGAGTCGCTCGAGTGTGGTATCACCAAGCAGCACGCAATGCCTCCAGAAATCAGAAAATATGGAATATAGTGTCTTAACACTACGTTTCCTCTGCCTACAATGCGGTGTGTGCGATGCAGCATGAAGCTATATTATTAGCCGATGTAATCAAATTTATTATTTAATTTTTGTTAACCTGTTACCTCTTAATATTTATTGAACATTTGCCAATAAGTGATCACTTCGTCCGATATAGGTATGTACCTTATATACCTATGCAATGCATTAACTTTTTTACAGAAAATTGTTATATATATCCTATACCACTAAAAGCTCTTGAAATTGTTATTTTCATTTTAGTACAACCTTTTGAAATAAGTTTGTTTTTAAAAATTGTTATTGTACTTGAAAAATTTTTTTGTAACATTATATTTTCTCTATTTCCAGTGAACTAAAGGAGAGTGTATTCACTAAGCTGGACTTGGTGGATTACTTCAGTTTGGCCGACAACTCTCTCACAGAGATGCCCCGGCACGTGCTGCGACACCTGCCACACATCAAGACCTTGGATCTGTGCAGGAATAAAATCACTAAACTGTCTGTGGAGGACTTTAAAGTGAGGATTATTTTTAAGTTATTTATTCAGTTAAGAAATCTATACAAGAAACACTGAAATTCTCTATGATGGAATATGAATATAGATAGTACAAGTAACGTAGGAATGGCTATGACACTCTGGTACCTACAAGGATAGGCAGAGGGAACCTGAAAAGCTACTATTAATACACTCTGTTCCCATTAAGACACTTCCATTCTCCACTTTCCGAACTTAACGGCGCACTTTACCTTGTTACCAGCGAATAATAGCGAAGTAAAAATCAATACTTTGCCTCTTGCAACTTACTCGTAATTATAAAGAAAACCTTTTAACAATACAACCTTCACTTGAGTAAACAATACAGGTGGATTGTTATTGTTTGAATTTTCCATCGTTGACTAACTATTGAACATATTTTTATGAAATTTAAATTAAACAAGGCTATCTATAAGCTCATTATACATATTTCTAGAACAATAATGTTCAATTTATAAAAATTGATAAGAAAAATTAAGTTCATTTTTTAACTGTGCTTTTATATTTCACCCCGTGAATTGACACGTACCAAAATTATACATAATATTATGACAATTCAAAAATTGTAACGTTAACTAAAGTAATTGCAATTGCATTATATTTTGTTTATTCTATTTATTGGTCCTTCAAAATTCACATATTAATTACGTTGCAAATCTTTTCAAATATTTTTTTTATTTTGCGATAGGTATGTTCCACTATTTCCATTTTTTGTAATTTATAGCATAGATAGGTAATTAATATATGCACAATATATATAAATTTAGTAGGTGTCAATTCACGGGGTGGAATATAAAAGAATAGTCCAAAAATAAACTTCAATATTATTAACAATTGTAAATGTTCAAAAATTCCGATAAAAATATACAATCATCAGCTTGTAGATTGAATTGAATTGAATTCTTGATATATGGCGTTTCGAGCAAAGCTTATAGATAGCCATGTTCAATTTAAATGTCATTCATGTCATGTCACAAACACTGCAATGATTACCGACAAAATAAACTTTGTCGTTAAGGGTTGTTACCCCCATAAGTTCCTTACCAAAAAGACATTAAAAATAGTGTGTTATTTCACATAAAAAAGAATACAATCGTACTAAAAATAATTAATTAGAAAAATGGCGAAACATTAACTCTAATTTTAATGATGAATTTAAGAAAAGAAAACATTATTCTAAAAGACACTGCAGACTAATTTGTCAATATAAACTTATTATTTTCGGGGAGAGTCCAAGTTGTTATTGTCATTTTTATTTTTCTTTTCCTTCTTCTTTTCATTACAGGACATTCAAGAAATAGAGCACTTAGTGGTAGCTGACAACCAAATTTCTAAGATAGAGCAGCATGCCGTACCGAAAGCCTTAAAACATGTACATTTAGGAATTAATAAGCTAAATTCTTTAAATGGGGCTCTCCGCGATCTGGACGATTTGGAATGGATTTTTATAAATGCCAATCATTTAAAATCTATAGAAAACGAACTACCAGTGGTAAGATGTCTATAGTAAATTAGCATATCCAAAAATAACAAAAAAATTAACATATTTTACTTTTACGAATATTCTTTTATTTTTAGAAAGCGAAAAAGATTGTTCTAATACACGCTGCACATAATGAGTTGCAAAGTTTGCCGAAAGATCTTCGGCAAATGCCTTCTTTGGAGTCCTTGTATTTCTACGACAACAGCATAAAGTCGCTTGATGGCGCTCTACAAAAATCCAAGAGACTTATGAGGATTGGTCTTTCTTTCAATAAAATAGAAACTGTGAGTAATTTGCAACTTTCATAAATCAACAAAAATATTTTCTATTGTTTATCATTATAGGACTTTTTTTCAGCTTCATGCGGAAAACAGATCCCGCATATCATAGTAGGCAGCAGAAAGCTAATGCTAAGATGCTTTTCGAGGCATTGTGTGTTGAGTGGCGGAACTGAACGCCGTGCTTTGTCCAACAGGACAACAAGGTTTCGTAACAACCAGGTCGAATAAATGAAAATATTAATAAGTAATAGGTAACTCATATCCCCAAATGGAAAACGAACCCCCAACCGCCAACTTCACAGTCTTATGCTTGTGTCGCTGGTCCTAATTATAGAAATATAATATTTTTGTATTGAGTGGTTAAAGTAACCCAAATTCAAATATTTCAGCTGGCCGAAGATGAATTTGCGGAAGCAGATATTTTAGCAGACTTGGACATCGCATACAATCAGCTACGATCCTTAAACGGCTCCTTGAGAAGTCTTAAGTCATTGCGTTACTTAAATTTGACTCACAATTGTTTAACTGAATTCTCTTTACAAGAAATAAAGGGACTCAAAAGATTATCTGTTATAGATCTATCTCACAACAAAATAAGCCAGATAACAGGGAATATTGAGGTATATGTTATTTTATATCTTTTTTTCGTTCAGTTTCAGCAAAGCAAGGTAGACAGAGGAAACATAGTGTTAAGACATTTCGTTCCTCACTTTTCGCCGACTTTACGAAGCATTACGTGTTGAGTGGCTTTGTGCGCTTTGCCTTGGTGCCAGAGAGTGCCATTCCCTCGAGTGGGAATCGTACTCACAATCGTCGTGTTTTCAGTTACACGCTTGTGGCACTGCGCCCAAGGTGTTACACAGCACCAAGGTATGTTTTGTTAAATTAATAACAAAATAGTTATTTAGGGCAGGAATGTAATATTTCAGAATGTAATATTAATATTTCAGAACTTAGTTGATGTTGAAACACGAGTATTAGAGATGCGCCTGGATCACAATCACATTATAAGTTTAGGAGCGGCATTCATAGGTGTTCACGGTCTGCTGCGGCTCAATTTGAGCCACAATCAAATACAACAAATTTCGCCAGAAGACCTCATAGGATTAGAAGACCTAAGACTTCTGGACGTCTCGCACAACCACATCACATCTTTGGAAGAAACATCGAAGGTTTGTTAACAATATTGGGTAACCACTTTCAAAATTGTGCTCGCGAGCTTTTGCGAATTTTGCTAAAATCTTTGTGAATACATTCTAAAATGTTGATTTACTAAAATATATTTTTAAAGGAAATTTTGTTTATTGCAGACGTTTTTGCCGTCTCTAGAAGACCTTATCGCCCACCATAACAATATTACTTTGCTGGACAAAGATTTCCATGGATTACCATCATTATGTCTCGCGGACTTGTCATATAATAAAATTCAATCAATGAATTATGAAGTTGTTTCGAAATCGAGATGTACAATTAACGGCGTCCCCAGTATATTGAAGATTAATCTTCAAGGTTGGTGAAGTCCGTCATTGCTGTTAGCTAATTGTTCTTTTTTCATATACTCGTACTAAAAAATGACTTATTCATAAGGAACATATTGCATGGTGTGCTATTACTGCAGCGTTACTGCGAACGTGGAATTATTCTCAGACAATTTGCAAATGCGATTTTTATATTTTATACCTTATATGAGAATTTCAGGACACATTTTATTATGTTACGTTTAATTTTCTATTTTGTCTTTTCGAGTTCTTTTGTATAATTATTTTTACAGTGAAAGATTTTCCTTGTCCCTATATGATCTCATTTCTAGTATTTCTTTACAGATAATCCGGTATTATGCGACGAAAGGTTATATGAACTGTTGGCGATAATAGAGAGTCTGAACGCACGAGTGACTGGCTCCTCGACCTGCGTGGCTCCACAGACCGCCGCGCCTATTCTGATAAGGGCGCTGAATGATATTGTACCTGACAGCCCCGTGATCGTCGTCACTCACATGAGTACGGGCGTGAGAGTGCTGGAAGGTAGGGAGATTCAGCCCTCGCATCTCGCATACCAGCGCGTCGGCGCCTTGATCGGGCACGTCCTGCCCGAGCACGAGGGTGGCCTGCCCGTGCTGGTGGAGCCCCCTGTCACGTTGCCGCCGGCCAGCAGCAATGTAGTGGTGAAGTGGCCGGACACTCGGAGAGAGAAGTCTCACCCCCTAGCCGACCACCTCCGTCTACGTGACCTCAATTCATCGCCGCAATGAATGCGCCCAGCACAGCGCACACCGAGGCTATCGAAAAGAGTGCTTCGCCTTAGATAATAGCTGCCTGATTTACCGGGACAGTTTCTCATTCGGTTGGATGCACGGAATAATCTCATTTTAAACCTTCGCACTGTATATAGGAGTAAATTTCCGTAGTGTTCGTTCTCTTCATGTTATTTGATATTTTAAACGACGAGCGATGCACGTACTGCACCTAACTACGTAAGCCAAGAATAGATCTAGAATGTGTTGATATAATTGGTCTTATCTATGACAGTTTTGAGTGATTGTGTATTGGGCGTAGTTTTCAACCATTTGGTTATTATTTATGCCTTGGCTTAAAACGAAATTGGTTTAAAGTAAATTGGCGTTCCGATGTCTTTTTTAGTATTTAGGAAAGTGTTGCACTCTTGGACTATTACTAATAACAAAATAAATGTATAAACTATGAATTGTACCTAAAATAATTTATGTAACTTTATATTATTATTAATTTTAGTTATATTAGATGTTAGAGTAATTTATATTGGCGATTAACATAAATTAGGAAACAAATATTTACCTGATTGTAATTAATACTTACTTTGCTTCTGGCAATACTAATAAAGTGAGAACTGTTAACATGATTATTACTTTTAGAAATGATTATTTTTTAACAAATGCGCTTTAATCTTTCTTTTTTTATTGTATACATATACCTTTCTAACGTAGTTTCCCATGTTGTTTGAAATAAATAATATATTATAAAATTTGTCATTATTTTTACGTGACCCAACTGTGCTGTTGTTTACAATAAGATAGATAACACTTGATCTGATAATAACTATAATTCAGTCCTTAATCAAAATCGTTTGGATACGTATACCGGATATTGGATTTATTTCTGTATACAAATAACTTGAAAAATTCAAATAAAAAACTGAGTTTATTTAATTTTTTTATGTGATTCTACTACCACATAGTCACAAATTTTCTGCAAAAGCTTTCTAAATTTTAATATTTTTTGGTAAAAAATGTAACATATCGATATTACATAAACATAATTAATTGAACAAAAGGTGACTCGTCTTTAAATATAGTTATATATATAGTAATTCAATTTATTGAACTTATTAAATGTAATCAAACTGACTAAAGTAATTGATTCATGACTATCAGGTGTGGAACATCTACAGGTCTTTCTCATATGCACTAATCCTGCAAATGCATAAGAGAGATCACAAGACAAATGGGCGTGGAAAGCCTAATAGGCGTGGCATAGTTGTGAAAATCTAGGTTTTAAAGTAGAGAAATGCATTAGGGAGGGTAAAAGGGGTGGTCCTTACGGTTCCGCAATATTACAAGAAGCTGTTGCAGATTAAAAAAAAGGATTGTCTATGAATATTATTTTGACAGTTGAAATTAAATAATTGTAGTGGAATTTGAAATATATTTACAAATTGTATTTTATATTTTAAATATAAAACTCTGATATTATGATCTGAATCAACATAATAATATGTAACATATTATTACGTTTTAGAATATATTAAACGATGTCTTTATTTGTTTTAATATGACTATTTATTGTACCGAAATATCTAAATTATTATCTTTTAAAATTTTTATATATCATGAACTAATAAAAATGACTGCTATGCTATGCTATGCATGAATTATGAAACAATTACATACAATTAAAATCTAATTATTAAATATTTTGACTTTGTACGTATTGAGATTTTTATTTACAGTTTGTAGCAATTATATTGAAAAAAAAAATACAATTTTAGGTAATTTTATTATTTTCATAACGATAGAATACAAAATTCTACATAAAACAAAAAGATAAAAAAACCTATTTTTGTTAAATAATTGTTAGTTTATCTTTTATTAGTAAGATACATTAAATTAAAAATATAATAAACATAATATTAATAAAAAGAACTTAATATTGCATTTTAATAAATAAATAAAGCTAATATATAACAATATAATTTGTAATATAATGATTATGAAAATTGATTTGGTTTTTCATTTTTAATCTGTTGGCTTAAATCGCAAGAATCCATGTCGGTTTTTCATATAGAAATGACGACTATTGTCGATGCACTGTGCGACTGCGAAACAATATTTCTTCAAAGCGGGCCAGTGCAGGTAGAAAATTTTTCCATTGTAACGCGAGATCTCCTCTCTTTTAGACTTCAAAATAAACAGGACATAGTGAAGCGGTGATAGTGAAAACATACACAAATTGTTTATATTATGCGATTTTTAATATAACTTAGAAGATTCCATTGAACTACCACTTCACGATGACGACCCAACTTGAAATGCTTTGTGTGTACGACAGTACACCAGACTCACTTCTGAACCTGTGCATGGACTATATTGTGGCTAACTTGAACATTATTTCTAAACTGGACACAACGAGCCGGAGGCGTAAATTAAAAGACGATATTATATTACCAGTTGAGATCTGCGAAATATTTCTACAAGCCTATCAAAAAAAGAACCTTGTCAATGATAACATCGGAAACTTGTTTCGTGATCGTTCCCGAACTCGCCTACAGGCTGTCAGGCTGCGTAACTCGCGCATTACGGATGTAGGTCTTAGATTCTTCATGGAACATAAACCCCGCGAAGTGGAACTTATCCAATGTGAGCATCTGTCACAAGCATCAATTGATATCATAAATAACAACAGTAACAACCTTATTTCATTAAAATTTGGGCCGCTGACGAACGTGTTCCCTAAAGAACCACGGGACTACCGTTTCCGTCAGCGCCGATACATAGTTGATGCTCCGAACTTACGACGACTGAGTATACATTGTCAAGGAATTATGTGTATCTTTCCTCCTTTGTTTTTGAAACCACTCCAGTTACATCAGCTAACACATTTGGACCTGTCCGAACTTCACGCAAACACAACTTTGCCACTAAACAAGTTGAAAAACCTAAAATCATTGATACTCTACAGTGTTTTGTGGTCAAAAGACACAATTGATTGTATTTCAACTTTACATACTTTGCAACACCTTGATATTTCCCAATCAAATGAAAGACAAGGAAAATATTCGAATCCCAATGAGGTTCTAGCGAAACTTGTAATAAATTTACCTTTACTAGAATCACTCGATATATCTGGCACAAACCTGGCAGGGACAGGTTCGGCAGTGCCGGCATTAACTAGTGGGCCCTCCGATGGAACTGAGGTACATGCCAGATGTGATATACCAGGTTTGGTAAGCCGTGTCAACAGACCACTCGAGTTCCTTGGCCTATATAGTACTCACCATGGAGCTTGCACCCGACATGATATTCCTGCAAAAGTTGTAAGTATACATGTTTTATTAACTGTTTTTAAACTTCATACTATTTTGCATATAGCAACTTAGGCAGAGTGAACCCAATTTTAATACACTCCATTAGATTTAAGTGGTAATTCAATGCCGCATTTTGTCTTGTTACCAGAGAGGGGAAATTAAAATAAATCATTTCTGGGAGTAGATAATGAATCCATCAACATTAAGTTAACAATTAGAAACTGGGCCACATTGGCTTCATATATGTCTTTTTATGATACAAAATAAAAATATAATAGTCAAGGATATTTCTAAAGGGATAAAAGTATTTAAATTTTATTTATACTATAAATAGATAACTGGGGATGCAAATGAAGAGCAAATTCTGACTGCTGGTGTGGCATACATGAAACGTCCTGCAATGCTCACTCGGGTCCTGAATGACCTGTATTATATGTTCCGTAGCACTGAAAGATATATGTCATATATAGGCCGAGCTCTCAGAATTGTTTTGGATGCAATGGAACAACATGTATCTGAAAAAAATATTCAAATATCTGGCAGGTAGGCTTTAAAATATATTATACTAGTGGATTTGGGCGACTTCGCCTGCTTAAACTATATAAACATTTATTTAATA
>FAPP01011642.1:0-10933 GCA_001485965.1 Heliconius ismenius | reverse complement strand
ACATGTAAATATTCCAGTGAAAGAAGCTATGGAAGGTGTGAAACTCAATCGCTGGGGGCTACCAGAAGTGGATAGCAATTCTATGCAAAGTATCAACAAGCCCCAAGTATTTATTGGAGGAGATTTGGCGGGTGTCGCGGAAACTACCGTCGAGTCCGTCAACGATGGCAAAACAGCTGCTTGGTATATGCACTGTTATCTACAGGTAAATGTTAATTACAAGACAAAATAGCTGTCGTCCATAATTTAATAATGTCACACTTAAAACAAGTTTATAATATGTCCAAAAATATCAAATTTCCTTAATACTAATGATATACAATGAAAAATATTTAGAAAATATTTAAACAAGATTTATGGAAACAAAAGATGAAATTTCTTAATTACGTTTATCTTTTAGTTATTCGAATAAATTGTAGCCACGGTCGAACTATGTTTTCAAAATCACCGTTAGAAAATAGTAATTCCCTTATAGCTGTCTGCAATAATATAATTATTTTAATAGTAAATTTTTGTTATTAATTATTATTTTACTAAAAATATTACAGGGTATCCCATTCGATTCTCCAATCGAGTTACCCAAGTTCCACAGTCCTATTGATGAAGTGGATCTATCAGTGGAAGTATGCGGTATTAAATTTGAGAATCCTTTTGGGTTAGCAAGTGCACCTCCCACTACGAGCTCGGCTATGATACGGCGAGCTTTTGAACAGGGCTGGGGATTCGCTGTCACCAAGACTTTTGGATTGGATAAAGTTAGTATAAAATAGTGTAAATTATTCTAGTTGTTGCTATGAACGATAAGATGGATCGGATATTTTTTTTAGCTTCACTCTGAAACCCGCGGAGAGCGGGGTAGGCAGAGGGAACCTGGGAACCTAGTGTTAAGATACTCCTTACTCATTAAGACATTTCCATTATCCACCTTCCGCCGAATTCTGAAGGCATTAAGAGTTGAGTAGCGGAACTCAACCCTGCGCTGCACCTTAACTTGTTTCATACCTAGGATATACTTTATTGCAATTAAGTTGTTTCTACTGTTGTTTTACAGGATTTAGTTACTAACATATCACCGCGTATAGTCCGAGGTGTTACATCTGGAGAAAACTTCGGCCCCGGCCAAGGGTCTTTCCTCAACATCGAACTAATTTCTGAGAAATGTGAGGCTTATTGGTGTCAAAGTATCAAAGAATTGAAGAGAGACTTTCCTTCTAAGGTAATATCATGGAGAAATTTAAATTTTAGTTAACGCTAAAAATATCTATTTTATATTAAAAAAGATACTTATCTATTATTGAATTCTAGGTGGTAATAGCATCAATAATGTGTTCATACAACGAGTCGGATTGGACGGAACTAGCACAAAAGGCTGAGGCATCTGGAGCGGACGCTTTAGAATTGAACCTGTCATGTCCTCATGGCATGGGAGAATCTGGTATGGGACTGGCTTGTGGACAGGTGAATTGTTTTCTTTTCTTTTTTTAGCTTCACGTAAAGCAGGGTAGACAGTTTGTTTTTCAGCACTTTTTGTCCGAATATGTAGTGGAACTCAACACTGTATGAAGGGCGGGGAATGGGAATAAATTGAGGTAGAAAACAAACAAGATATTAGTAAAACTATATACTATAGCTTTTTCTACCACTCATTAAAAATAAAAAATAAAAAAAATACTAAATTTTAAACTTTTAGGATCCAGTTTTGGTGAAAGGCATATCACAGTGGGTACGAAAAGCAATCAAGATTCCATTTTTCGTGAAATTAACACCGAATATTACTGATATTGTTAGCATTGCTATGGCGGCTCATGAAGGTATATAAAATTAGAAATTAAATACTTATTTAGGAAACGTATAAAAATTTGGAACGTAGCGGGATTTGAACCCGCGCCTCATGTAAGTCTTCCAAGCACTCTGATACGTTCTCATCAAGCTACGTCGAAATTCTTATGCACTTGTTCGAACTTGTTTATGTTGATTATATTTATTTTTAAAAAAGTAGCCATTATGTATTTTAAAAATATAATTTAAAGTTATAGCCAAGGTTAAAAAAGTATTAATATTAATACGTTAGCATTGTTTGAAGTTGAACGAGTAAATTATTACCTAGATTATATTAACATTATTAAAAACCTACTACTATCGTACTTCAGATTAAAATAAAACATTTAAATTAAATTCTTAATTTAATCGTCAGGTGGCGCTAGCGGTGTGTCAGCAATAAACACTGTTTCTGGCTTGATGACTATCAGACCAGATGCTACTCCATGGCCCAAAGTTGGTAAGTTTAGAATAAATTAATATTATTAAGAAGATTTCGCCACTAAGGTGGAATGTAAATCAGTATCTACATATACCTAAGCATCTGTGATAATTAAAAACAACGAAATCTTTTAAAGTTATTTTTTAAATTTTAGGTCGTGAAAAGAACACAACGTACGGCGGTGTATCCGGTAACGCGACCCGTCCGATGGGTCTACGAGCAGTCTCCGCTGTCGGTAACAAGTTACCGGGATTCCCCATTTTGGGTATCGGTGGTATAGACTCGGCTGACTCCGCGTTGCAGTTCATTTTGTGTGGCGCTCCTGTTGTACAGGTTAGATTAAAAATATTGTTTTTGTTTATAATTAGGAATATGTATATGCCTCAATTTTTTTATTTAGACATGTGATTTGACATTTTTATGAATAATTAATTTTATTATTGTACCAATTTTTTTTTTCATTACTGTTACTTTAGTAAGTTGACGGTTGACGGTACCCGTCGTAGTAAAATTAGGTAGATCATTAAATTTTGGATTTATAATCGATTTTATTTAAATAGGAACCCATAAGATATAAATTGGATTAACTAATAAGTAAGGAAAATGTTTATCAATGAACCAACCAGAATGTGGAACCTTATTTCTGTTATCACAGTAATTAAGTCCATTTAATTACATAATGAAATGCATGTATAAAAGTCATAAACTAGTGTAGGTAATATTATAATATTCCATATATCATACACCTACATACTTCTATCACTTTCAATTATATGATTAAAATAAATAAGGACCTACATATATTTCAGATATGTAGTGCCGTACAAAATCAAGATTTCACAGTAGTTGAAGATTATATAACAGGATTAAAGGCGCTTTTATATCTTCGATCTCGAGGACTCAATGGATGGACTGGTCAATCACCACCAACTTTGAAACACCAAAAAGGAAAACCTGTACAGACTTTATATGATGATGATGGAAAGGTACTTATTATTAATTTTTTTTTACATATTGTGATTTGGGTTATAAATTATAATTCGTATCTTGAGTGTATTATTCGTATATTTTTGTTAGCTTCATGCTGTATTTTACATATAGCAGGGTAGGCAGAGGGAGCCTGAGTGTTAAGACACTCCCCTGCCTACTTTCCGTCGAATTCTGGAGGCATTGCATGTTGAGTGGCGAAATTCAACCCCGCACTTTGTCTCGACACCAGACCACAACCTCGCGCAGTTAGTTACTCGCTTGTGCCCCTATGTCACGAGTGGTCTTAATTCAATAATTAGGTGTGTATTGAAGTCTTATACTGGGTTACATTGCAACATTTTTTTATAGGTTCTAGCACACTTCGGCCCATACAACATTAAACGTGAACAATTACTTCACGAAATAAGACTCAAATCTGATATATTAGGTGATACCAAAGTTAAGTCCAAGCCGGAAATAACAAATGGGTATTCAAAAGTACCCCAAATTAAGGATATCTTGGGAGAAGCCCTACCACGTATAGGTACTTATAAGAATTTGGACAATACTAAACAAGTTGTGGCTTTAATTGATGATGTGAGTATATTTTCATTGTAAATTATATTGACATATTCTTTACATGATTAAACGACGTCCTTTAACTGATGGAAAATAAATGAAAGGTTTTCTCTACCGACCTTTTCCGTAAAACACGTTACGAATTTTTAGCAAATCCATGAAACTAGTTTTCGTTATTTATAACGATATTTGAGAATTAAAGTACATTTTAATTTTGTATTCCTTAAAGATGATAACTATTATATTTTTTAAATAATCTTTTCTTTTATATCTTTTGCAGGATATGTGCATAAATTGTGGTAAATGTTATATGGCGTGCGCGGACTCCGGTTATCAAGCTATTGAGTAAGGATATTTATTATTATTACTTCATTATCTCTTTAATAAATCATCTGTTTAGTTGGTAAAATTAATAAGAATACAAAACTATCCTCAAATATAATTTATCATACATATATATATAGATATACATGCTAGAAATAAATGTTAATAGATAATATTACTTTTTTCTAGGTTTGATGCAAAAACCCACATTCCACATGTAAATGACGATTGCACAGGTTGCACTTTATGTCTATCAGTTTGTCCTATCATTGATTGTATATCGTAAGTATAGCCTTTATTCAAAATAAATTCTTTTTATTATCTGTGCAATATATAAATAATTGGTTTTTTTTCAGGATGGTACCTAAAACTATTCCTCATATAATCAAAAGGGGTCTACAGTATCAAGTTCACCCAGTTTCACCATTAGATGCATGCCAATGATAAGGAAGGAGTCGACAGCTTGTATAAAAATGTATATTGAAATATAAAAATATATTTTATTAAAACAAATAATAAATATCTTAATTACCAACTATATCTTTGTATATATTTTCTGCCCTTGTCTTGGCTGCGTTCCAAGAGTACACCCAGTCATTGGAAGGATTTACTTGAATTGTTAGTGCTGAAATGGGTTCAGGACAATTATAATGCTTTTTATTAACTATTCTTATTTCCTTACTTCCTTTTCTTTTGTCATGAAGTTTCTCACAAACAAGGCATTCAAATTTACCAGCTATTTCTAAAGCATCTGTTTGGTACTGATTATTATTAAACTCATTTATTAGTCTTCCATTGGAGATTTTTCCTTTAGTCTTATGATCTAAATACTGTTCATATAAATTATCATTTTTATTTAATTTGTTAATATATTCACTCATTAGTTTAGTTGTTTGATAGTCCTCTAAAAATATAGCAGATTTATTATTCGGAGACCAATCTTTTGCTGATGGTGACCCAAAATATATCGGTATACTGCCAACTTTGATAGCACGCCAAAATTTTTCAGTAACATAATCATCACAAACACCATTTTCTATAGCTATAACGAATTTGTACCTTGCAATATATCGTAAAAAGTTTTCATCATTTAAATTATTTAAATAATCGTCAACAAACTCTACAGGCATTTCTTTGTTTTTTAGGCATATTCCATATGAATCTATATCAACTAGTTTCATCAGTTCCTTTACATATGCATCCCTTTCTGTTGCCGTTTCACAATCACTTTGAAGATATAAAACTGGTGATATTTCATGAAGTAAATTGTTTTTAATCTTTGTGGGCACATAATAATTTGTACTAGTTATATCATTTAAAGATTCCAAATGTTGCAAAGGAAACGGAATGTCACTGTATCTACTAAAAGTTGTGGAATAATTAAATAAACTTAGTGTCACTTCATGCATTAATTCCTCAACATTCCTAGGGGACTCTTCATGATATAAACCCCAAATTATCTCAGGTTTCCTTGGTAAAGGCAGGTTATCAAAATGTAGATTGCTGGCATAAAATAAATACGCTTCAACATGATTGATTTCATTATTGTTTACATCACTAAATACATCACATTTTATTTCTCTTTCACATTCAATAGTTCTAGAGGTACTTGGAAACCCTGATGTCCACCACAATATAACAGGATAATCGGGAATTTTATTTCTTTGGTTTTCACTATGACTCCACTTCCAAATAAAAATTAATGTTAAAAACACACCACTAAGCCACAATATTTCATATAATGTTAATTTTAATATGCTTTTAGGTAATTTGAATATTGTTTTTAGGATTTTATACATTTTACACTTTATTTATATTTGTTTATTGTTTTGAGAGCACATTTGTAAACTACATTTCTTATCACAGGATGTCACGATAGACAAATAATTTTCACACAAGTTTTTATCATTTATCAATGCCTATTCAACAATATTTTTAAGTTATTCAATAATGTAAAATGAAATATATTTTGCATTAAATTACATATATTAGAAAATTTTAAAGTGAATAATAATTTTAAATAATTGAAGTAAATTGACTCACATAAAGGATTATTTTCATCAGTAGCTTAACAAATAAAACTAATTTGTTTTGTAAATTTAATGTTCAAAAAGTAAATCCTCTCTCTTTATGCATATGATAACCATCTAAACAAAAGGCAATCATTAAATCTATATAAAACAGTCCATAAATGGCTCCAACAATTTTTCCAATAATAATAAGATTTACAAATGCTATGATAGTCAGAATTAGTTCTATTATTAGAAAATAAAATTCAGCTTCATATTGGACCTGGTCAACGACATAAAGAACCATAATGTATGTGGTCATCATAAGAGTAGGGCCAGCAACTAGGCATTGCCAAATATCCAACGGCTCCACTATGTGAGGTATTATATTCAGAAGCAGTGCCACTACCTAAAAGTAAGTTTTACTCACTACATATTACATAATCTTTGTTTGTTTTATTTGAAACATCTTTATTTGATTTGTACAAATATTAAGTCAGTCACTATCACCAAACAATACACATCCTCTTTCTTTAATAACATAATACTGGTCTATACATAGAGCTACTAAAATATGGCAATAAAACAATCCATATAGAGATCCTGTTGGTTCATCTTGTAATAGTATGGCAACAAATGCAGCTATGTTCAAAAATATTTGTATTAATAGGTAAAGTTGTTCAGCCAAGTTATGCACTTGGTCAACTAAGTAGAGTATGATGAACATAACAGACATGATGAGTGTTGGTGCAACAGCCAGGCAATGCATTATGCCAGCATCAGTCAAAACAAATGGAATTAACATGAGAAGCATCGACATTACCTAGAAGTAAAAATTACTCTAAAATTTCGAACCTAGTGTAAAAAGGATTTAACCCTATGGATATTTTAAATGGAAACATATTTGGCTTTGCATGTGTAGAATATTTGTGTTAATGGAATTTTTATTTAAGCTTTTAATTTATTCACATTTTATTTGAATATTTATCAAACTAAGCAATCAATTTTGAAATGTCACGCGAGTTAATGAACGCAATATTAATTAAACCTCAAACAATTAATTAGATTTCAAATTTACACTAAGTAGTAAATAGGAACTTGTTATGACAAATGTCAATGTCAATTGTCAATTTCTAATCTTTTTATACATCGAAACTTATTGAGCGTTCAGTCATAACATAATAATACTGTGTAGAGTATAATAACACTTGCATAATACAATTCAAAATTTACACAAAAGCTTAAAGGTAGACGATTACTTAGAATAGCTTTTAAACACTTAAAATAATAAACAAATTTAAAACAAGTAATCCATTCTATACGGCATATTTTTTTAAGTATTTATAAATTAAACAATTAAATAAAGTTTTTATTGTATTTATTAAACATGCTTTTGACTAAAAAGCTTAAAACTGTTACAAAACGATCTTAACATCTGTTAAGCACAGCTAAACGTGCAACCTCTTTCATTAGCAATTAAAAATAAATCTACAGATAAAGCTGTGAGCAGGGCAAAATAAAATACCCCATATAATAACCATAACCATACTCTTACAAGATTTAAAAGGAAACACTGAATAAAGGCTCCAAATGTGAATAATATTTGAAAAAATAAATACATTTTTTCCATAAATAGGGGCACTTTTTTTCGTAAATATAATATGACAAATAAAAAGGATATAACTAATGTTGGGCCAGTTGATATGCAATACATATGACCTTGAGGTTTTGTTATCACCATTGGTAAAATAGTTAGAACAAGGGAAATCACCTACAAATATTAAAATTATGCAATTTCTCGGAATAAAGATTAAGATATCAATACAGACAAAAGGTATGAATAAGAACACTTACAAATTCTACGAGTTTCATCAAAAAAATATTATATCGGATTAATTCACTCCATTTTTTATCGACTGGCACAGAATCTGTTTGTAAAAATTATGGAGAAATGAATATAAAGCAAAAAATATATAAATATACTATTGAATAACTATTAACAAAATATAAATTTACCATTAATTATCATGTCCGACATTGTGAATGCAATAATATAGCTTTACTGTCTGGCAAATTAACTATTTAAAATATTTAAAGAACCCATATTACGATTACTAATGCTAGTTCTTAAAATTGTGAATACAAAAGGAAATAAGATAAAAATATATAGGATTCAAAATAACAAGCTTTTGTTACAAAAGTGACGTTATAATTCTTCTTTTTAGTAATTTTTTGGTGATCAGATTATAAGCGTCAATGCAAAATAAAATATCTGACATACCATAATTATATTTAAAGCTAATATACAACAGATTTATTATGATAATATATCTTATTCAATATATCTGTAGAATAATATTTAAGAGCCTGTCAAGTTACTATTTTATATCAACTATGTAGCCAAAATTATTTTTTATCAATCTTCGTTAAATAAATATTTATCAAAATCTTCATTATCTATGGTATTATGGTATAAAGTATATTATCTATACATAATCGGCAATACCGAATACAAATACTCGCCTAATGCTAACTTCTATGCTGCCAGTAGCTGTCATGTAAATGTCAAAGCATTTATCTGGTCTGGCAGGTTTGGTGAAGTACTTAGGAATAATATTAATTAATTCGGCGAAATGGTTTATTAAAAAATTGAAAAAAATATTTAAAATAAGATGGAGGAGGACGACCCCGTTGTTCAAGAGGTAATTACGCTAGACTTCCATCTTGACAACGTGTTTAAATTATAAGGTTATGTTTACAGCTGAAAAGCAAATTATTTCACCTTTAATTATTTGTTTAGATACCGGTTTACCTATCTCAAGCTCTTTCTGAAAACCTTTATATATACCAGTATCCAGTACGGCCAGCCAATAGGGATTGGAAAGACGTTAAAGTCAATAATGCATCAATAAAACCAAAGAACCAACTTGTGAGGATGGAAATAGGTTTGGACACATACAGTGATAAATATTGTTCTTCTAAAGGCGAGCAAATTGCTTTAAATACAGATGGACCACAGGTAAACATTGCAAATATTAAGTATAAATATATATTTTTTTAATCATCTGTAAACTTATATTTTATATATTATAATATATTTATATTTATAAATTTAAGGAGTCCAGATTTATAAAAGATAAAGAAAAAGAAAAATCTCAATATTTTAGAAATGGAATAATGGATAAAATAGTATATGAAAGTAGCACTCCATGTGTTGAAACTCAACACTATGCTGTGGCTATTTTACAGGACAAGGAGCTACACTGTACACCTATTAAAGGTAAATAATAAATTCTATAATCATGTAATTTCAATAGCTACTGTATTCTGAAAGTATGTACTTATAAAAATATGTGAATAATTGTGCAATATGCTATTTTCATTTAAGTAAATGTCATGTCAAAGCTGTAGTGCCAGATTATTTAAATATCAATGAACTAAATGACTGCTTATCTGAACTACTATACACACCCAATTCTCTCCTTCATACCATAATGAATGTAAGCACTAGAAAGCTAGTGCTTACATTCATTCACTTGTTACATTGTTTCATACAATATTTTTAAATTTATTTCCACAATGATGTAATTTTCTGGTTATATTTTAAAATATTCATATAATGATTAGGTATGTTGCAACTAAGGCCCTCTTATTCATATTATGATAAACAAGATAAAAGAAAAGCGGACAAGAACAAAACTGAAACTTCTGATGATGAGGAAAAAGAACCTGAGGCTCAACAGGTAAATGTTATATTGTATTTGTATATAAGTATGAATTATGATGTTAACTATAATCTAAAATACTTTAAATAATAAAATTTAATTTAAAAAATTACTTAAACAAATGTGAATTAACAAAATGTAAAAGCTAACTAAAGCATGTTCTTAACCCACTTCAGTCCATAGTGAATGAAATTATAAAAAAACAATGCACAGTATCTTTACTTAATTTTATATATGAAATAGGATTTATGGCGGAGTATCATAGCATGTGACTGTAAATGCGTAGATTATGGGTTCGATTCCCTCAGGGGAATTACACAATATTTTCATTTCCTCGCTCTGGTTATAAGACAAAGCAAGGTATTGAGTTGCACCACTCAACACGCAATGCCTCGACAATTTTGCGAAAAGTTGGGAACGGAGTGCCTTATCACTAAGTTCCTCTTACCTACTTTGCTATCTATATGCAGCATAACTCGAAAATAAAAATGTTTACCTATTTTTTTGTGATTTGAATTCTTAGGTAACAGTTAAATTTGCAAGAACAGAGACAGAGGTTGCTAAGAAAGCTCGAGAGAAATCATATGAGACGATATCACAAAAGATAGCAGATGAACCTTGGTATGTTGCATTATGGAAACATTCACATACTGATCATGCTGAAGTAAGTAGTATTATAATTTAGCTAAGGTTTTGGTCTTGTTATTATATTATTAGTCAATTTGTAGCTTCTCACACCTCTTTTATATTTATTGAAGTTTGGTAGTGTCTACTGGCTATTTTATTAGAGAATTATTAATATTATACTAAATTTACACTTATGTACATGGATTTTCTGTGTATCATGCAAGCACAACAATTATAATTATGACAAATTACTTAATAAAACAAAAAAATACTATGTTAATTAAATATAAAAATAGCAAAAAGGTTACTGTAATCACACTTCAAATTAAGATAGTGTCTTTACATATTTTACATACCATAATTGTAATTAATAAAAGAAAAAAATATAACAATATGGTGTAGCGACATAATGTCTGACTGTAAATGTGATTATTTTTTTT
>FAPP01011606.1:0-10039 GCA_001485965.1 Heliconius ismenius | reverse complement strand
AAGGATTAATCTTGTTATTAGGTATCATATATTAATATGATATCTGATTGTACTATTCTTTATTGCCTTTATTTTTTAAATGTATTTATTTATTTTTTGTATACATTCAAATAATATCCTAAATAGTAATTACAGTAACAGTAAACAGTTTCGAATCAATACTGTTATTGAGCAGTATTAATAAGAAATTGTGTATACAAGTAAATCTTACTGATGCTTGAGTAGTTCTCTCAAACAAAATGAATAATAACATGAATAAAAATTAAAGGGAAAAATGCCTCGTCCTGGCAGTCTCAAGGACCCAGATATAGCAGAATTGTTCAGCAAACATGATCCTGATAAAATATTTGAGGATCTACGTGAAATTGGCCATGGCTCCTTTGGAGCTGTGTATTACGCCAGATGCAATCTCACCAAAGAGATTGTGGCTATTAAGAAGATGTCATATCTTGGAAAGCAGAGTGAGGAAAAGTGGCAGGACATTTTAAAAGAAATTAAGTAAGATCTATAATATGTTTAAAATTAAAGTCTTAGGCAAATAAAATATTTTTTTATCAGCTTATTTACTATTTTATTATTATGGGTAAAATTTGAAGTTTATATAACTTATTTGCCTGGATTTGGGAAATTTTGTGCAACAAAAGGCTGTGTTTAGGCAAAGTAGGGAAATTAAATTAATTCATTGCCTGAGTGGATCAAGCTCACCACCATTGTGTTTACAGTCATATGCTGTCCCACTGCACTGAAATGGTCTCCAAATTTTGGGAACATTTTATTATGTTCTTCCTTCCTGATTTTACCAAGCTATCTAGAAAAAAATAGCAAAATCATATTTATATAACAAATATAAAATTTCAATATATGCTATAAAAAAAGATTTTGTAATGATTTTAATAATTTAAGCCGACTTTATACTTTTGTACAAATAAATCATTAGGTATTGTTTTGTTGTAAATACTAATTATTGTTATAGGTTTCTAAAACAACTGGATCATCCTAATACCATAGAATACAAAGGTTGTTACAAAAGAGAGCATACAGCATGGCTTGTCATGGAGTACTGTGTAGGCTCAGCCTCCGATATCATTGAGGTAAGACTTTCTATTTTTTTTAAAAGTATATGTACAGTAGACTCAACTGAGACTCAACTGCCTGTCTGTCCGTTATCAGGTTGCATATCATGAACTTTGATACCCAGTTACATTAAACAGTTAAAATTTTCACAGATGATGTATTTCTGTTGCCACTATAACAAATACTTAGGGAAGTTCCGTTATATTATATATATTACAAATGTGATGCCATTTTTATTAATAATGATATAGAATGTTTTATGTTTGAATCCAACTCACACTTCGCTGGTTTTTTCTTTAAATTTAATCAACTTTATGCTGTATGCTGCACACAGCAGGGTAAGCAAAGGGAACTTAGTGTTAAGATACTCCGTTCCCCAGTTTCTGCAGAATTTTAAAGTGCCCTTATGTTACCTCTGTATATATATATGTAGCTTGATATATAGCTTTTACCTGATGCTTTTCCTCCACTTGTCCAAATAGAAGTAACACTAAACACAGTAACAGTTCTAAGTATCCAAGGTATCTAATCATAGGTACAGCGGTATAAATTAAACAATTTGTGTGATTAAATAGCCTTTCTTGCTGGATAAATGCACTATGCAACACAAAAATAACAATTTAATTGATAGTTTGCTGACATGAGTGCTTTCAACCAAAAAAAACTCTACAGCTTTATAATATTAGTATAGATGGTGTAGAATTATAGACTGTAAAATTCAATAATTTTTTTTTTTTAAATATCTGCAGTTTTGTATTAAATATTAATAAATTTTTAATTAATTTATAAGCTTAAAATAAATCAATTGTCAATATCATATTTAACATTTGTCCATGAGTTTTATTTCACTGGGTTTGTAGTAACTACTATGTTACCTGTGGTCTCGCCCTTCAATTTTTGTAAATTTTTTATATAAAAAAAATACTATAATATATTATTACATATTTGAAATTCGGTAGAATTACTTTTATGCAGGATCAAAATATGTGCAATTTCCGAATGAGGTCATTAAATTTCTTAGAAGGAGATGTGATTTAACAGAATATATACATGAGCTTTTGAGTCATCTCCCAATCACAGTCGTAACTGTTATTATATCACGTTATCAGACTGCAGATATACTATGTATCATCGATTTATCAAAATTCCACTTTATTATAGATAAAAAACTGAACTAAACGTATTTGCTTATATTAGCTTCACGCTGCATCTCGCACACAGCAGGATAGGATAGGGAACCTACTGTAAAAACCTCTTTCCCCACTTACCGTACCGTAACCGTATTCTGGACGCAATTGCGTGTTGAGTGGCGAAACTCAACGCCGCGCTTTTATATCGACTCTAGAGCAAAGAAGTGGAAATTACATTTAAATAAATATTATATTTTCTCGAGTGGAGACCGAACCCACAACTAGTCGCGCTTACAGTCCCACTTTGTCCTGCATCACCACTGGTCTCGCTTCTTATATTTCCAACTTAAATACGATTTTAATAATGTACAACTATGTGTAATTTACTTACAATTTTTAATTAGTTATTTCAAGAAGGTACCGAATATTTTTGGAATTCTATTATTTTAACTTTTTTTTGTTTATTTGTTTATCGAGAAACTTACATATTATGTAACTATGTAGTATTTATTTATTGATTTAAGCCAATAAACCGCCTTCTATTTTCACTTCCCATTCACCTAATCTTATAATTGGATAATTAGATCTAATAATTAGACCAAGTTACCTTAAAATGTCGTTAATATTTTAATGATCTTTGTAGAAATACGATAACTAGGGATGTGTAATTGTGTTTTTTTAGCGTCACGCTGTATCCCGTACACAACAATTTAGAGGCAGAGTGAAGAGTGTTAAGACTCTGTTCGTCTTTTTCCGCCGATTTATCAAGGCATTGCGTGTTGAGCAAAGAAAATGGAAATAGTAAATATTGCATTTCCTTGGCAAAGCACGGCGTTAAATTCCGTCATTCAATACGTATTGCCTCTAGAATTGGGAAGTATCTTAAATAGAACGGAGTGTCTTCGCACTAGATTCCCAGGTTCCCTCTTTTACTTATTTTGCGCTGTGCGGGATACAGGAATTATTGTTGAAATTTAAAAAAAGGTTAATTTAATCTGGTGAGATAATCGATTTCTCTTGCTGCCACAAATTCAGCCATATTGTATCCGTAGCGGGGTAGTCAGAGAGAACGGATCGCTAAACGCTACGGTCTCTACATATCTCTTTCGCCTCGTTCATTGTCATCAACCTCTTCATACATGTCCTCCGGGGAATCCTCAAGTTTTCCGATTTGTAATTAAAAATATTGAAATACTCAGAAATTGAAAGGTTCATAATGAATCAGACAGTTGTGAGTTGGGGGATGGAGTGTCTTAACACTAAGTTCTCTCTGCCTACCATGTTAATTGCGGGATACAGCGCCACGCTAAGAACGTCACGTTTAATGTTTCTTATAAAACACAAAAACAATTTTAGCCTTTTACGCTTGCATTTATTTTTAAATTAAACATTTTAGTTTTTATTTATAAAAGTAATTAATATCGGTTTCGATGTCATTAATGCAAGACACATTCCCGATAGAATCGCTGTATGCTAATTACGTAATTATTATTATAATAATGTGAAGTTTATTTCCTGTTTATTTTACACAGGATATGAGTTGAGCTTTCGACCTACAAGGGGACGTGTCGCTTTTTATTTGTTTACTAATCGGAGGCCAGTCATGGCGCACGGGTACAAAGTGTGACTGTAGAAGCGCCTGGTTGTGGGTTCGATCACCACTCGAGGAAATTCAATATTTATTTAAATTAATATTTCCATTGCTTGGCTCTGCTGTCGAGGCAGAATTTCGGTGGAAAGTGGGTAACGGAATGTTTTGACACTCGGTTCCCTTTGCCTCCACTGCCGTGTGTGGGATACAGTTGTACTAGCTTAACTAACTGCTGTGAATATTTAAAATCAATCGAATAATGTAATCCGTATTGTGCTATAATTGGCACGTTTTAATTGAAAAAGTATATGTAATAATTTTTCATAAAAAATTCCTAGTAAAATTCTTTTTCCTTAATTCTCTGTATATTGTTACACTTTTATAATAGAGAAGACTGACTTTTCTGTCAATTTTATACTTATACATATATTGAAATGACTAAGCTGTAAAAGATAAATTTAAGTTTCATGAAATTGTTGACTTTTTTATTTAATTATATTAAACTATTCAATTATATTAATTACACATGCTTATGAAACTATTGAATCACTATATCCTATATAATGAACAGTTTCCTTTTTAGTCCGTTATGTTCTCAATAATAAACTATAATAATGATAATGTAGGTTCACAAGCGTCCCTTACGTGAAGAAGAAATAGCTGCAATATGCGAGGGTGTGGTGTGTGGCCTATCATATTTGCACAGCCTGGGTCGTATCCATCGTGATATCAAAGCTGGTAACATTCTGCTAACCGAAAATGGCACTGTAAAATTAGCTGATTTTGGCAGTGCAAGTATAAAATGTCCGGCAAACAGCTTTGTTGGTACTCCGTACTGGATGGCACCTGAAGTGATACTTGCTATGGATGAAGGACAGTACGATGGAAAGGTATTTTATTACTTTTAGTGTTATTAAAAATTGCATTTTTTTATATTAAATTTCGTGATCCAGATTGGATAATTATTTAACACCTGAGAATATTTCATTAGACTTATATTTGTGTTGATATCGAATAAAAAGTAACTAACTAGAACTTTATTTATTTATATTAATTAATTATAAGTAGGTAGTTAAGACGTGAAGTTATTTTATTGAAGAAAATTTAAAATGTCAATACCTAGCCGAAGCTATTGTTTAATTTGTTTATTTCACATTGAAAGTGAGATTTTTACTTGAAATAGTAGTACACTTCTACCAAGATATTCGAGTTCTTCTATGTATATTTGATTTTTGTATAAATGTTAAATGTCAACTTTCAGGTGGATGTATGGTCGCTCGGTATAACTTGTATTGAGCTGGCAGAGAGGAAACCCCCTTATTTTAATATGAATGCTATGTCTGCTCTCTATCACATTGCACAAAATGACTCGCCTCCATTACAAGTAAGTTACGTGTATTTTTGCACATAGAAAAATAAATATGTTAATTACTAGTCTCCTCTTCATAGATGAGGCTGAGAGGTTCCCGCACTAAGCAGAGTAGGCAGAGGAAACCTGGGGATATAGTGTTCAGACGCTCCGTTTCCGTCAAGTTACGCTTTCGTTCCACAAGTTCCGTCGAATTCTGGAGGGCTTCATGTTGAGTGGTGCAACATGCGCTGGCGCGAACTCAACGCAACGTTTTGCCGCGTTACCATAGCAAAGAAATTTTAATAAATCAATACTTCATCTACCTAGTGAAAATAGAACTTATAACGGTCGCATTTACGCACGCAATTCGCACGCTTGTGCCGTCCGTTCCCGTAATTGGTATCGGTACTTTTGTATAGATTATGACATAAATCTTTCTAAATTCTAAAACCATTAACACATCCACTCACCAGGCGCCAGAATGGACGGACACCTTCCGATATTTCGTTGAAGCTTGTCTCCAAAAGAATCCTCAAGATCGACCCTCCTCTACCAAACTGCTTTCCCACCCATACATAACGAGGCCTCGCTCACCCAACGTACTGGTGGACCTCATACAGAGGACCAAGGCGGCCGTACGAGATCTGGACAACCTGAACTATAGAAAAATGAAGAAGATATTGATGGTTGATGCGGATAATGAAAGTGCAATTGGTAAGCTTTGTTTGACAGAAAAATTTGTTACTTAAGGTTTTACATATTTTATCTTTATTTTTAACTTTATTCTTGCGGTTAGTGAATACAAATCACTATGGAGAAGATATGGCTTTCTTATAAAGACTAACTTTACAAAAGTATTGTTTTTTACATTACACTTATAAATAAATACACACACAAAGACAAACAGAATATAAACTTTGTTAATAGTTTAATATTTAATTAGCAATTTATCTGGAATACTATTAGTAATACAGAAAACAAAATTAATTCATACTTATAATATTTACAATATAAGAGTAATTTTAATTTTTTACCTTCCAGGCGACAGTGAAGAGACAGCAGAGGAGCGCTCGGGCGGTGACAGCTCCAAGTCAAACTCCGCTACTTCAGAACACAGTGCAGCGGGCGCCTCCAGCCAGAGTTCATCTTCTGGAAGCTTGAGAAGGCGGCGACCGGTAATTATTCTAAATAAATAAATTAGCCATTATCAAGTCCAGTCGGAGAGCTGTGGCACATGTGTGTGACTACAAACGCGATAGTTTGTGAGTTCGATTGTCGAGGGAAAGTTCCGCCACGTAACATGCAATGAATGTCTTTAGAATTTGGCGGAAAGTGAGCAATGGAAGTGAATTAACTGAGACTAAAACGAGAATTTAACGCTGAACTTTGTCTTGCTACCAGATTGAAGAAATGAAAATAATTAATTTTGTAGTGGAAAGCGAAAATAAAGCTGTCGCCTTGGCCTTCTTTTTAATTATGTTGCTTGAAAAATAGAGATTTTTATTCTTTCATATAATTTTGTTCTGTTTAAATGCTTATTAGTTTATGTTTATTTTCTTTAATTGTATTTGTAATTTTTTTAATTAGTACTTTTTCATACAAACCAAACTAAACAAATACAAAATTGACAACTCCTGTACCATTTACAGCTGAACGCAAACCACCAAAACCAGCAACAGCCGACATACCAGCAATACAACCACCAACCGGCCCACTCCGCCAGGTACCACATCACTTGCATAATCTAAACCATTGTAAATAGATAACAATAATGATTATTATATGTATTATTGCTTTACCTACTGCTTTTTGTAAACAGTTATGTATCAATTATGTCTGTTGTTTAGATATATATTTTCTTCTTTACTTTTGTTAACTGTATAATTTTTTATGAAAAATATTTTCTATTTATAATGGATTCACTATTTTACTAACCAACTCATGTGCACTAACACCCAAACCATCACACTTAGTTCATTTTTTTTATTTATATTTTAAATATTATGCATGCACTATTAAACCGATGTTTTATAAAGTAACGGCACAGCGTCTAACTGTAAACGGGGGATGGCTATGGATTCAGTTTCCGCTTAGGGGAATATATTGTTTCTCATCCGTTTGCCAGTAGAGGTGACAATCAGAGTGTCTTAACACAAGCCCTCTGCCTACCCCGCATATGTGGGATAAAGCGCGGCTTCTGTCTAACCTGCTATGTAAAAAAAAAAACCTGTATACACACCAATCACGCTTGCACCATATTATACGCACCTCACGCATTAGTTAGACCTCTTCCTTTCAGAGCAAGCAAGGGTTGGCTTTACTCATGTTGCTGTTTCATACGCAGAGACAGCGAGTCGCCGGTCCCGGGTTCCCACGACGACTACGTCAACAGGGAAGTATTACGGGACTACGCGAATAGGGATTCCTTGTGCGACGACTACGGCGATGATTATGCTAATCGCGAAGCAATAAGAGAGGCTCAGAGGGAAAGGGAGAGGGAGAAGCAGGCGAATGAGTATAGGGAGTACGTAAACGCGCCGTCGACCTGGCAGCAGGACAGCGGTGATGATAATAGGAATACTCAGCGTAGACAGTCCCATAGAGGTTATTTGAGTTTGTTATTTGTTTTGTTTTTGTTTATTAAGCAACTGTAAACGCAACACTTATGTGAGTTAGGAGAAATGAAATATTTGCATTTTCTCGCTATGGGAACGCGACAAAGCGCAGCGTTGTGTTCTGCCACTAAACACGCATTGCCTCAAGAATTCGGCGGAAAAAGGGAAGGGAAATTAAAAAATGGAAATGGAATGAATGGAACGTTTTAACACTAGCTTCTCGGATTTGGATACCCTCGGCCTACCTGTTATATGGGGGATACAGTGTGAAGCTAAAAAAGATAATATTTTTTAACTATATGTTTGTTATTTCAGGCGTTAGCAATAATGTGTCAGCCGCAATATCTCTGGTATCAGAGCACGGCGCGAACAACTTTGCTACGATACGAACCACCAGTATTGTTACCAAACAGCAGAAGGAACACAATCAGGTATTTTTTGATTTGTTCGTTATATCATCATAAGTGTTTTTATATACGTTCTATTTTTATTTTTCTTGCAGTTAAAAGAATAATAATTTATTCTAATATTTTTACTACGAAATTTTATTTAAGAAATTGAATTCTTACTATGACATTTTAAAGATACGAAAAGACAAAACATTACATTTCGTAAAAAAAATAACCTATTAGGATCTCTACATATATCATATTTTTATGTGATAAAACTTTAAATGTGATATTTTAAATATTTCGATTTTATAAAATATTTTTCGTTCAGGAAATGCACGAACAAATGTCCGGCTACAAGCGTATGCGTCGCGAGCACCAGGCCGCGCTCCTTAAGCTGGAGGAGCGCTGCAAGGCTGACGTGGAGGCGCACAAGGCGCAGCTCGACCGCGAGTACGACTCGCTGTTGCAGCAACTTTGCAGGGAGCTGGAGCGGCTGCAGGTTGGTTGTGGGGCTCAAGTGATAATAAGAAAAACTCAATAACTGCCGTCATAGGGCAATGGCTGTGGTTTCGATCCCTACTTATGAAAATGATTTATTTTAGTCGTAACAAAACGTAATAACAAAACGTGTCATTGAATTTTGACGAAAAGTGAAGACCACACATGTTTTTATTTAATTTTAAATATCTCATATAAGATATTCTGCAGTTTGTATAGTTAAATAGGTCATTGACTTCATTCCGTTCTCTATTACTAAAATTGCGAATTTGTCAAAATAAAACCAAACTTGCTGTTATAAAATTACTATTATTTTCATTTCTTCTAAACGATGTAAAACACTTTTAAAATTAGACTATTTGGTCGAAATAAGTTTACAAAAGTTTATTTTGTATTTCAGACAAAACACGTACAAGAATTGGAGAGAAAGCAAAAACAAAACGCCGCGGCCGAAAAGAAGCTTATAAAAGATATAACAGCGCGTCAAGAACAGGAGAAAAAGGCGTTCGAGACACAACGCAAGCGCGAGTATAAAGCTAACAAGGAAAGATGGAAAAAAGAGCTTAGTATGGACGACGCCACGCCTAAACGGCAAAGGGATGCTACATTACAGTGAGTGTTAAAACTGCATTATTTTTAATACTATAATCTAAATCTATTGAAAAATATTAAATGTAACGGGTGGTTACGGTTTTTATTATTTTCAAGTCAGCTCCACTTCAATTCTTTTATAACTTATGCATAATTTGGTAGTTCAATCCACGAGGACTTATACAAAAGCACTAAAGTAATATTTATTAATGAGCATATTGATAGTCACAATCAATTTAAATATATCTTCCGTCTCGTAAAAAATCTATCTTTGATAGATATTGAGAAATTATTTTTTTAAGTTAAGGATTATGTGCCCCATAAATCCCTTACTATACTGGTTAAGGCCAAAAAAAATTGAATTAGCCATAATTTGGATGAAAATCTCTGCAATCATGATATTAAAAGTCAGTGCAGTTGTCTTATTCATATGTTGCTTGCCCTTTCCAGTTTCCAAAGATTAATGCTAATAATTTTATCATTTGACAAGAAATAATTATTCTGAACATCTGCCTCTCGTTTTTATGTGAATAACAATAAACATTAAACAATCCCCAGGTCCCAAAAGGATAACCTCAAGCAGGCGGAGGCGGTCGAAGAGGCGCGGCTAGTGCGTTCCCAACGCGAGTACCTCGAGCTCGAACTGCGACGATTCCGACGACGTCGTATGCTCGCTCTGCATCACAAGGAGCAGGAGTTGCTTAGAGAGGTAGATTAAATGTTGGATGTGTAGCTGGATTAGCAGAGGGAACATAGTGTTTTTAACCGACGTCTGTAAAAAAAGGAGGTTATCAATT
>FAPP01011555.1:5280-16448 GCA_001485965.1 Heliconius ismenius | reverse complement strand
GGTTTTTTCCGAGACAAGTTCTGGTTTTTAAAAAAAATAAGAAAGGATAGACTGTAAGATAAGATTTGATAGGAGAATATATTAATATAAAGTCAGACTCATTCTTTCTTTAATTTGGTTAAGCAATGTATCTTTAAATTGGAGAGAACAGTAACATCTTCAAACTTTTGGTGGTTTGTGGTTATACCATGAAAAAGGAAGAACAAAAAAAATGTTACCTTTTCAAGTGAACAATCAAGCTTTTTTTAGTATGTGTTTTATATCCACATAAGTGACATTCCACTTCTTTAACTGCATTATGTTTTTTTTTATGATTTAGTAGTTCAGAGCAAGTTACAAATGTCCTCCCACAATCTTCACAATTATAGTTCTTAACATTATAATGACGATACATGTGGTCCTGTAAGGTTTGTCTGGATTTCAACTCCTTGAGGCATATATCACATTTAAATTTGCCTATTTCATGTACATCTAAATGTTTCTTTAATGAAAATGCATGCTTAAATTGCTTTCCACATTTTGAACAAGTGAAATATGTTGTATTACTGTGAGTCTTACGATGTGCATTTAAACTAGCAGACTGTGTAAAACTTTTACCACATTCACACTGAAATGGACGATCACCACTATGTTTCCTCATGTGATTCACTAATGTCTGGCTGTGAGGTGTGTTGTATGAACATTTAGTACAATGATAACGACGATTGATACCAAAACCTGAAACTTTACCATGTTTTCTCTTTTGATGCATGGAAACTGTATGTTTATTTAATGAAGCTTCTGATTTGAGAACTTTTTTACAAATGGAACACATGAACGTATTATTAAAATAATCTGCAACTTGGTTACAATGTTTTGCATCACCTGAAAAAGGAATTATTTAAAATATATATTTGTAATGATCAGTGGCGTAGCAAGGGGGGTGGCGAGCGGTGCGGTCGCACCGGACATCAAAAGGAAAGGGGCATCAAAATCGACGATCACTTTTTTTTTTTTAGATCTTAGACCATTTTAAAGGGCATCAAAAGGAAAGGGGCATCAAAGTCGACGATCACTTTGTTTTTTTTTTAGATCTTAGACCATTTTAAAGGGCATTAAAAGGAAAGGGGCATCAAAGTCGACGATCACTTTGTTTTTTTTTTTAGATCTTAGACCATACCGACCATAGCTACGCCACTGGTAGTGATATAACAATAATAACATATTTCTTTATAAAAAATACCTTCAAGTTTAATATTATCATCTTCCAGTCTACTGTCTAACTTTGTATAATCGTCACTACAAATCTGAGAAGTATTATGAACATTAGATTCTGTTATTGAGTCTTGGAACAAGAAAGTAAAACGTTTTTCGAAGGTTTCACAGTTTTGCCGAAAATTATAGGCATTGTTTAGGTCTTCTATGCAAGTAATGCATATAGATGAAGGAAAATATTCTTTATATCTCAATGTTACTTGAAAACAAACGTAAATCTTTTTTAATATTTCTGTTGAATTTGTTTCAGCAGAGAATAATTGTACAGTATTTTGTACAATTCGTAAACATATACGACAAATTTTCGAATCCGTTGGCTCAATAACAGGTTGTTGTATTTCCATAGTATTAAATTATTATTCTATACTCCTTCACATTTCATCCACACAATTTATTTTTGATAGATAAATACAATATACAACAAACTTTGGCATATTGTTAATTGTTTACAAAACATAAATAAGTTATGGTAACGTTCAAGATAAAATTACGCTATAATACACAAGTACGAGTTGAAATGAAAAAAAAATTTGGCAAAATTTACATTAATTGTACCAATGTACCAATTTTTCTACGGAACCGTCGGTGGGCGAACCCGACTCGCGCTTGTCCGATTTTTTATACTTTGATGACGATATGTGCAAAAAATATCGATGATATAGCATCAATGTGTTTCTAACATCGGACATCCATATAACACACACTTACACTACACTTAACAAATCCGTATTTTTTAAAAATGTTAAACGATATATGAAATTAAATGTTATTTATATTTTGGATCAAATAAATAATAATTTCTATTAATAAATTTGCTTTTTCAGGTATGGATAATTAATAAATTTTCAATATGATATTTAAAAGAGGCCAGTCGGGCCACAGAAGACATTTACTTGGTCAAACACAAACGCGACAGGTTGAGTTTAGTTCCCACTCGAGAAAATGAAATATTTTAATTTCTTCGCTCTGGTGACGAGGAACAGCGCAGTGTTTAATTCCAACGGAGTGTCTAAACACTTACCCCCGGGAGTACGGTGTGAGAGTACGTACACACAACAGGAGGAATCTCCTGTTGTGTGTGCATCACCATACATGAAGCCGATTTATTTTTATAATTAAATTTATTTAACTATATAAAGCGTTATAATTAAACTTTCTTCTATTTTTTTAATTTGCTTTGTTTTCTTAATAAACACGTTACAAGGATAAACATTTTAGATTTTTTTTATCTAGTTACGCCTAAGTATAACCTATTACGTGCGTAAATAAGTACGCACGTTTTTATTTACTTATTTTTAGTTTAGATAAATTACATTCAAACTCTTATAAACAGATAGAAATTTACAGTATAGAAATACAGCAACTTAATATTTTACATTGTTACATTTTCCCATTTTCTTCTGAGATGTCAGATTGTAGGTATTTGAGTAACTTTAACGCAAATTTTTAACTTTGGTCTTGGAACCATAAGTAATTTTTTATCATATTATATAAAAACAAAACGGCAGAACGAAGATTTCTTATGTAAAAGTAAACAATTTGTATAAAGTAATTTACTTAATATATTGTGGTAAAATAATATACAATCTTATATAGTCAAGGCCTTTATTGTTGTCAGTCAGCCTTTAAGCTTCTGCTTGCAATTTCTTGATGTAAGATTCTTTCTTCTGCTTAATTCTGTTCTTTCTCTCAGCCAGTGTCAGCTTACGTTTGTTCCAGCGTTTCTGTTTGACTGAGTCCTTTGCTTCCTTCTTCTTGTGAGATGGATCCGCTCGGATTGCTTCATGGGCTTTCTTGTAGATACCTTCAATCTGATAAATAAATACAGAAATTAATAATTAGGCCTAGTTTATTACTTAACTGACAATATGTATTTATTACTTTGCATGTATCAAATTATAAGATCCCTAAAACAAGTAAGTTTCAAAGGAGTAATAACAATCTGTATTGCTTTTGTCCAACTTCGACACTACACTAATATAAAGATAAGGCAGTAATTTGGTTGGACGAAAAATGAATGGGACAGTACACTTACAGCATCAGCACTAACACCAAGTTGGATGTATTTGCCAAATTGTCTTTTGAAGGAATCTTCATCCTCTTGCTCAAGGTTTCTCATATATTCAGCTACATGAAGACCAAAGATGTGTGCTCTGCAAAATTATTTGACATTTTTATTATTATAAAAAAGTTGGATTAAAGTACTTGTTTATGTAATTGAAAAAAATATTTATTTTATTCCACATATACATATAAAATTTTAAAATATTTAATTTGTTAGCAGTACCGGTTCAAAAAAATAAAATAGTAATAGTTTTTAACAACCAAAAGTCTTACTTTTTGATATAGCTCTTTGATGGCTGTTCGATTAATAGATATTCTATTTATCGAAGGATGATAAGAGCACACTGTAGTAATGTCAATAACATAGCAATAAATTTTAAAGATCAATATCATATAAATGCTTCACCTATGAACTTCAGCATTGAATTTCTTTGCCTCCGCATCATATCCTGGGAATCTCTTGATGGAATGAGGCACATTAAGGCCACCATCTACTGCACCCTTCATTGCTCCGAAAACTCTAGCCCCAGTTGTTGTACGGGCAAGACCAACATCTAAGTAACACCTAAAAGATATTTTGTTCAGATAAATATAACCACATACACAAAATAAAATAATGTAAGTTATAATATTTGATCAGAAAATTACATGCACCATTGTGCACAGTCCCTTTAGATGTGCTGTCTGTCCGCCCGTAATATATCATCATATTATACTATTCAATAACTTCATAATGTATAATTTATGAACTATAATTCTATTTGTAAAATAAATATCACGAAATGTACCTGAAGGCCCCTGGTCCATTGTCAACTGGTTCCACATTGAACTCGTCACCAGTGACTTCTGTGGCACCAATATACAATGAGTCAAGACCTAACCGTTGCAGGAGACGTCTAGCAAGGAGTAATCCAGTGCTGTATGCAGCCGCATAGTTAGTTAAACCCACCTGCAATAAATAATACTTTGCATTACAAAATGATAATAAAACCATGTTTTGAAGTTTTTAATTCTATAATTATCAGTATTGAACATATTACAACATGGGTTATGCATTTGTACATTGCTTCAGACCGCCCGTTCAAAATCATCATATAAGTATAACATTTTCAAAATAATATTTAAGTGATATTCATACCTTAATACCATAACGTGGTAATTCGTGAGAGTAAGCCGCGCAAACAATGTGATCTCCTTCAATACGGGAGTACGCAACTTGGCAGGTTACATCCTTGTTTGAAAGTCGGACAATCAAACGGTACTTGGGTGTATTGTACTTATTTTTGTCCTAAAACAAAATAAAAAGCTTTAATTATGTCAATTCAGATTATAACCTTATCGATTTAGATAAAATAAAAATAGTTACCTGTACTACCAGTCGCTTCCGTGCATAGTAATCAGTTTTACCCTCTCTACGCCTCTTGAACTTGACTTGGTAACGCTTGAAGTACTGCTTATTCTTCACCACCTTCACGAAACCCTAAAAGACCAGTTACACGTTAACTTCAAGATTCATTTGCATAGTGGGATATTGGTTATGATATTGGAAGTCAGAGACACTTTATAATCATAAACGTTGTTTCGAGAATACAAGCTGATATAGCAATACACATAAAACATGGTAAAACCTATCAAAAATGTATCTTTCAACAACATCAGATGACGCGCATGTGTCGGTCTATCATCATATTGATCGGTACTTTCTAAAATAATTATTACATAGAGTATGGAGAATATTACATATAAATGAGTAATACTTATTAAAACTAAACCTAAGTATATATTAATAAAATTTAAGTATTACATTGAAAATCAACAATATGCAGAAACTTCAGTGAACCACGACATAAAGAATTTATCGCTAGTTATTACATTAATCATGTGAAATTTAAGGAACACAAGTGAATAATTACGTGAAACACTAAATACACTATGCACTTTAATAAATATTTAATGCACTACGCTCACCATTTTATTAAAATTATCGTAATCCGACGAATCGGTTACTCCAAAAGCAGTAACCTACGAAAAGAACAAATATGAGCGACACAGATAATAATACAACTTGAAGTTGCCATATTTTAAAAAAGTTTCATACTGTAAGATTAAAAATGAAAAAAATATCATTCTGTAAATTAAATATATTAAAGTATAGTTTCATTTGTCTACGTTTTTATTGATTACACAAATTGAAACAACAATTGGCACTATATTGATAAAAAAAATTAAATAGAATACAAAACAGTACTAAATAAGTTATTAATCATTAATCCCATGGGAAGAAATAAGTTATTAATCTAAATAGAAATAAACGTAAGCATGTAAATTGTTACTTCGACGTTACGAGGTGCAAATTTTTACATTTAACTTTTTCATTCATTTTAACATTTTGTTTTTTCCAATCAGGGCTTCCGCCTACAAGCAACTGTGTTTGTTTGACATAATTCCACTGCTTTTATTGTCTTTTTCATCTTAATCTACCCACTTTTACACGATTATGCTAACAATATCATATTAAATATAATAAATGTAAAATTTGATGTGGTTCAAAAACTACTTAACGGATTTTGATGAAACTTATTTAGCTTCAGAATAACACATGGGCTACAATTTATTTATATTTTCATTTTGTATAACTTGGCTATTATATAACAATAAATTTAAATGGGCGTAATCACGTTTAGGCCACTAATTTTGATTACACATATATAAACATTTATTATTATTTATTTTATACTAGCTATGTATCCAAAGAGAACCAAGAGCCAATCGCTATAATCTCAAGCATACCTCTTTCGCCTAGTACAATGTCGTTAACCTCTTCATGCATACTCTCCTCCTAATGCATGTACTCTTTTTCGTTATTCTTCATTTTCACCGTGACATGCGCGCACTCATCTTTCTATCAATTTTCTTCTGTAATACTTACGGTTCACTGCCGTACGTACATACGTCAATGCCTAGTCATTTTACACGAGGTTTTATAATAAACAATAGATGAAGAAGAGAAAGAATTAAAGAAATATGAATACTGTGAAGATGCGATCTCTCTGTAGGATATACAGGGTCAGCTTAGCTAATCGAATACGCAGTGAAGAGATACATAGTATGGCAGTTACTGGCAAGGATCTCATTATGGTAAAGAAGTAGGGGTGACCTCGTATACTATATAGTAACAAAGATACTGGAGGAAGGTCACATAAATAGCATGAGGACTCCCGGAGGGCATGTATGAAGAGGTTGATGACAATGGGCGAGGCGAAAGAATTATGCAGGAACCTTAGCGTTTGGTGTTCCGGTCTCTCTGACTACCTCGCTGGGGATACAGCGGGAAGCTAAGTAAGTAAGTAACTAGAAAATATATAGTGTGACTTTGAAATAAGTGAAAGTAATACATTATAAGTAATAACGACATAAATTACTTAACATATTTTGCCACATTTAATAGGTTTCACCGTTTTTCTACGCATGAAACTCATAAAAATTAAGATACACACCTACCTTATTGATTGAATATCAATAAAATAAGTGTATCTTTCGATTTTGTTGTCAAGATTTTCATTGTATAACATAATTTATTGAGTGTAGCAATACTAATTTGCTTTATTTTATATTTGTGCCTTTTGTCTATGATTCGTTATGGCTTCCTCTTATTCATATCCTGAATTATTTTTGGCGGGTTTTATATTTACCTTGCCGTTTCTATATGAAAAAAGCAATGTTTTTCGATATTACTTAAAGTTTTCTCTTTATTATGCTTATGTGTTGATAACATGTACAGTATTACTGCCTGTAGTTCTATTATATCCTCGTGACGTTACGAATCTAATGTAAGATATTGATTATTTAAAGGTATGTGATATAAAGCTGAAAAGAATTAAAAATTACTTATTTTAATTTTAGAGTAGCCTCTCGTTTTTGTCGTTATGCATCTTATATTGTCGGAATAGAATGGGAGTTGCGGGGCTTGGAACACTGGGATAATGAACAATGTTACATAGTAATTTCAAATCATCAAAGCTCACTGGATATATTGGGTTTGTATAATTAAATTAAAGTTATATACTTATTGGTATGAAATAATTTTATGATAACTGGTTTTCAGGTATGTTTGAAATGTGGCCTCGCATGAAGCGATGCACTGTTGTCGCTAAAAGACCATTAATGTTTGCGGGCGCATTTGGTTTCGGTGCTTGGCTATCAGGCCTGGTATTTATTGATCGTTTAAAAACTGAAAAAGCTCGTCTACTTATGAGAGAAGCAACAGCTAGGGTGGTTGAAGAGAAGGTAATACAAAACTCTTCTTTTATTATCATAACTTAATTATAGTATATAATTTCCATTGCATTATCTGCCACCATAATAAATAGCTATAAATAAAAATATAATTAGGCATTGTGATGTTCAATTGTTGTCTACATGCTCATGTATATTTACATTATTACACAAATATATTGAATTTTCAGACAAAACTGTGGGTCTTCCCAGAAGGAGCTCGTTTTAACAAAGGCAGTATACAACCATTTAAAAAGGGAGCATTTTACTTAGCCATCGATGCTCAAATTCCTATTATGCCTGTTGTATTTAGTCAATATTATTTTCTTGATAATGAAACAAAAACTTTTGAACCAGGTAATGAAAAATATACATTTTGCTAAATAAGCTTAAATCACAGTGATAATAATAGTTTCCTAACTTTTGAAACATTGCATGTTCAATTCAATACCATGCTTTGTCTTGTTATAAGAGTAAATAAATAAAAATAATCCATTTCTCCTATATAAACCAAACCCATAACCATCATGTTTACAGTTAGATAATGTGCCACTACACTACAAGTGCCTCTTATATGATACAAGTAATATTTATATTTTTTTTTAGGAAAAGTAGTAATTACTACTCTACCACCTATACCAACAAAAGGAATGACAAGAAACGATTTGGAAGTTCTCTCTGATTTGGCTCGCCAACAGATGATTGAAGTTTTTAACGAAAGCTCTAAAGATCTTGTAAAGCAAAAAAAGATAGCTATTTAAGTATTTTATTCCATAAATAGATATTATAATTATTTGCTCCATATCATAGAAAGAGATTATTAAATGTGAGTTTTTGCCAAAGATATTAAAATGTTGTTAAGTTTGTAATGCACTGTATATTCATTAAGTCTACTGTTTTCTAGTCAAAAGTATTAAGTTTATTTTCATTTATATACTTGAAAGTTCTTTACTATTTTTACTCCATAATGTGTTTATTTAAAAAAGCTAGTAACAGAGAAATTACTTGTATTTGTTATTAATTTATTAAGTATTGTATTAGATATTTAAGAAATACTCCAAGCAATTAAAGATAAATAAAAGCATGATTTGGTGACATTGTCATTTATTTGACTAAGCCATACTGTAATCATATCATAAAAAATTGTGCATAAAATATGGTCATTTACAAACAGCCAAACTTATTATTAATTATTAAAGGGGAAACATTTAAAATCTTAATTATGGAATCTTAAACATACACAACCATTAAAATTAACATATTCACTATGTACAAAATATAATTCCATTCTATACATACACATAAAAATTTACAATATTATTTAGATTTATAAATAGGTTTTAATTATGCAGTAACCAATTTAAAACATAAAACTTAAATACTAAAAAACAAAATATTTTGAGAAAACAAAAATTTGGATCTGAACCTGACCCTGGAAATTATTCCAACCCACCAGTTTGATTCCCACTATTTACATTATGTTATATGTTTTTTTTTAATTATTTTTTATTCTTTAATTTGGAATAACACTTTAAAACATGTTTAAAATGTTAATACTTATTTGATGTAACAATGATTGCAGGAGACAATCAGATAGAAAAGTCTTTCCGCATTCATTGACAAAATTAATTAGTTTTTTAAAACATGCACTTACGTCATTGTTGCACCAAATGAGCGACTTCTTAATCATTCCAGTTTTCCCCCCAATCTTCGGCTTCATCAGCCTCAGGTGGGACAAAATCTAGTTTATTAAAATTTTGTTCCTCATTAATAGTTATGACTTTTGGTTTCTCTATAACAGGCATCATATCTGCAAAAAAGTCAATATCATCTTTCTTCTTATTTACATCATTCTTTGGATTTTTAATGTCCAGTTCTGAAATATCCAAGATATTTTTCTTAGCTTCTAGTGCAGCTTTTTGTAATAATGTTGACTTCATTGTTGGTTTAATGCTCTGTTCATTTTCAATTTCGATAATATTAGATAAAGTTTTTGGTAAATCAGGTTCTAAGGGTGTTTCATCTATATGGTAACCTTCTGGACGCTCTAAATCAACTGTCACTAATTGTCTGTTGGTGTTCTCCCAATCATCCCAATCTTCTTCAGAATCAATGTTAGTATTTTTTTGTGAATTTTCAACTGTGGCATCAAACTCTGTAGCCTCCCCTCCTACTGGAGATGGTCTTTCTTTCAATGTTATAGTTTGTTCATATGAATCTGAATTTTGATTTTCATGATGGGCAGATTGAGTGCAGTAAAAATTTTCAAGTACTTTATTCACTATATATGTATTGTTGACATGCCTTGTATTTGAGTTTGTTAAATTTGCTTGTGTTTTTGGCCTTCCATCAGTGAAAAGTCTTGATCTTTTACCTCCTACTACTGTATCTGCACCTAGAATAGGCACCAATTCACTGAGACAGATTAATGTTGATGCCACCAATTCATCGTCAGTGTCCTTAATACCCAGAAGCAACTGAAAATATAGATATTTAATCTAAATAATAATAATATCTAACAGATATTTTGAAATTTTTAACAGTGATATGCTACACTAAGTGAAGAAAAAAGTAAACTTGGACTCTTGTATTTAATATAATTTAAGTTTTTTTGTTTTTTTTATTTATTTTTCTTCTCTAAGTATTAACTGATTTGTAATGTGTTGTTTGATAATAAAATTTTATAATATTATTCATTACCTCTGGCAATATATGTTGAGAAAGTTCTTCATGAGTAAAGACATGAACAAATTTAGTAAAATGAGTAAGCAATAGCATTCTAATTTGGCTGTCCCTAACTCCAAATAATTGTAGGAGTCTAGGCTTGACATGTTCTTTGAATACATTAAGATGGAAAAATCCACTTGATTCACCATTTTGTATTCTATCTGTAATATATTAAAAATAATTATACATAATTTTAATACTAGAAAATAATATAATTTCAGTTATTAAAATTCCAGTTGTTACCATTTTTCGGTTTTAAAATGAATGGTAAAACGTCCCTCCTTGCCGTTATATCAAGTAGTGTAAGTCTTGATAATAATAGACCTCCCAATTGCTTAGCAACAGTTTCTTCATCAAAACATTTAAGGTTATCTAAAATGCTTGAGAAAAAATTACTTCTTTCATCTTCACTTTTAAGTGGAAGGAAGTTCAAGAATTTATATATAGATATAAATTCATGATTGAAAAAATTATCCTTAAGGACTTCAGACAAATTGGGTCTTTTACTTGGATCAGAATTTTGTAAACAATTTCTGCAATACTTTCTGAACTCTTTCAAGTGTGGAACATCACCTGAAATTATAACATTTTATTATATGAAATTTATTTATGAAATTAATATTTTCTTTTTTTTATACATGTAGTTTACCATCACTATGTCCTTTAAATACATCATCAACTAGTACTGCAAAAGCATATTGATCAACTTTGGAAGTATTCTCATATGACTCTTCATTGGGATCAATTGCTTTATCATACCTAAAAAATAATAGAATGTGAAATCAAAAACTATATTTTATAATTTTGTTTAAGAATTAGCTTTAAGTTTGTTGTTGTTGTTGTTGTTC